>JAGKTI010011931.1:0-17582 GCA_018397915.1 Birgus latro | reverse complement strand
GGCGTATTCGGGCTTTACTTCCACCAGTACACGCCCGCGCCAACCTCGATGCCACCGCGGATACGGACCTCGAGGATTTGCTACGTGGCCTCACGGAGCCTATCAACGATGAGGATACGTTGCCTCTAGTCTACCAGCAACTGTATCTGAAGTTCCGTGAGGCGTACGTCTCTAACTCCCTCTCTCCAGCCCAAGAGGACGCTCTCCGTGAGGGCATCGGGTTTGATCCGCCGCGAGCCGCCCTCGTCCATTACATCGTTTGCAGGCTGCTCTCTTAACCTGCTGCACTCAGCTGTATCTGCTTGCTCCAGCTCTGACTTTCTGCTGCCTTGCCAGTCTGCTTTGGACTGGCCCTGCTCTTAGGATGGTGAGGCTTTTATAGTCCCCCCTCACCCCGGGACTCTGAGTCTGGATGTTGTGATGCAATTTTTGCTGAGTTTTGAATATGAACTGTGGTGTGTGATGTGCATGTCGTTTGGTGTTGACAGTTGGAGGAAATGGTGTAGGAGAGTATGTTGGCCTACTCTCTGTGTCACTGAAACACTGAGAAGTTCAGCAAAGGGGGATGATCAGAAGCTAATCCCAACGACTGATGAAACAGAAGCTCCAGCTCTCCCTATCATCAGCTTTCCATCCACCTTGGGAGTACTGCCGTGTTTGACTGGTGCTACAGTCTCCTATACTGACAAGCACAATGCAAGTACACTAGAACAGGTCAAGGAAAAATGAAAGAAAGGAAAAGCTAATAACAAAGGAGAGAAACTCTTCCCTTTCCTTTAGTATACCAACAAGGGATCTTCCTTCTATGTTCAGATCTTCCTTCCATGTTCAAGTCCATGCAGTGTTTCATGTAGTTACTCTTCACAGATTTTTTTTTTTTCCCCAAGTCCAGATTACCTGTACTTGCCCCTAGATATCATCTCACTAACAGTCTTAATGTCCAAATGATTTCTTAAATCTACACCAGTTGTTCTGTCCCTCAGTGTAGGATTACATATCCATGCAAACTCACTCCAGTACATTCAGTCTGTGAACATCTTCCTCATTTACTGCCTATTTTTCACTGCTATAACACATCACTTTTAGTATTAAATAAACACACAGTTTTCCATTCATACATCTGTGCTAAGGAATCTTAGTGTAATGATGAATGGTAATGGGACTCGGACAGTAAAGGAAGAGGATATTCACAGGCTTAAACGTACAGAAATGGCAATGATTAGGTGGATGTGCAGTGTGTCCCTGAGTGTGAGGCCTTGGGGGGGCATGGTTTACAATGGAAGAGTTGAGGGGTGGGAAGGGATTGGAGTGTATTGGTGTTGTGATGAAGAGAAGTAGATTGAGATGGCTGGGCATCTGGAGAGGATGAGGGATGATAATTGGGTGCAGAAAGTGAGAGGTATTAATGTTAGGGGTAGGGTAGCGAGAGGTAGACCAAAAATGACCTGGGACGAGGTCACTGAGTGTGACCTCAGGGATAAGGGATTGAATGGGGAAACTGCCCGAGATCGAGCAGCATGGAGAGTCACCATTAGATGACCAAGGCCGACACACGCAACCATGTTGGAGCCTTCAAAATGAACGAACATACATTCACATCACCTCTGACTCTCACAAATGAACTTCTGAACTACTCTCATGCTGATCACATCCCTTTAGTACCTTAGCAAAATCCACTAACAAACTCAAAAGCCACATTTCTTTGATCTCCTCCAACTTTGTCTGTATCCCATGATCTCCCAAGAACATGGCATACCCATAACTAGTTAGTTACATGTTGCACTTTGTCTCACTACTGTACCTCATATTGTACAGTTGCCCCAAGAAGTGATGGCAGAGTTTCAGATTAATTCGATCACTCTGCACTTCATTACGTTCAATGAAAGCTTAAAGGATATAATATAAAAATTCTGTGCTTTCATCACGTCATATCACGTAAAATATATATCACAATAAAAATTATGTTAAATAAATAACACGAGGCAGTGATATATTATAAGTTAACACTTAAATACGTTTCCCGATTTGAACGAATGTGTAATGTATTCCTCCGCGTGCTGCACGTAGTATGACTCAGTGTTCCTAATGAATTTGCTTTCCAGGATTTCAAATACATTATCCAAATGCTCTAGTTTCGAAGACCAGTTAAGGAAAATTCTTGTGACTTCAATACACTACTTTATTTTCAAATGCTATTGTGATGATATAGCAACAGTAACGATGCCACAACAATGAAATTGTTCTTAGTAATACGAGCAGGTTAATACCCTACCTGCGGTAGCAGCAAAACCATTCTGCCTTTACCCCTTGTCTTCTCGCTTATAATGATTATAATTAGCTACTTTATTCCCAGTGATGGAGACTTATTTACAGTTGTAAGGAGGTATGACAGATTTTATCCTTTTCTCCTACATTAGGCAATAACGAGGACAAAAGAGTTTAGGAGTAAAAACTCCTGCATTGACACAAGTTGATATTCTCCAAGGAGCTCCGACTCGGCAAACTTCCGAGGTTCTTTCATTATATATCATTCTCTGGCGCGTATTAATTCTTCCAGAGATTTTTCTTATTGGAAAACTGACCAAATGCAGAGTAATAACTGCATGTCACTGAGTAAAAGTAGTCTCCTTTTGTGCTAGTTGATCGAACCATTTAAAAGTCCTACTTACTTACGCCGCTTTCCCACTTCCTGTCGCGACCATGGAGAAAACATAAACGGAAATACTCGACTCTAAATTATTCCCAAGTATTGTAAGCGAAATTATTTTATAAATAATAACGGCTGACTTTATTTCTTTAATGAATCTCTCTTCATTTCAGACTTATGCTACTAAGAATTATTGCGTTACCATACTTCATATGAACTATGCAAATTATTCCTGACTGTCCCTGAGCGATAGTTTTGACATTTCAATTATTTCCGTTTAGAATTTCCTATTATCGTAACAAACGCACTGTTTCCTACAATTTTGAAATATACTGGTATCTTGACGTTTACTTATTGTTTTCTGTAACAATTTTACATAATAGGTTTCACATTGTAAAGATATAAGGAGGAGTATGTGCATCATCGCTGACCAATAACTTCTGGATACTCCGCTGTCACTTCTTAGGCCGACTGTACCCAACCTCTACAAACACCAAACAATTTTCAACTTCTGTTCTTTATACAACAAGTTCATTGACCTCTTTCCAATAATGAGCCTATCAGAAAGGCAAACTACACTCACCGGCCTCACATCGCGAACTGCCGGGGCCCCCGGCTGCACACCGCAGGACCCTTCTGGTGACGTCACCACTCGTGACATAACAGGTATGCGCACGCGCACACACTAACAGCAATATGCACTAACACTCTCTTCCTCTCTTCTTAATTTGACAAAAGATTCCAAGGACGAAGCTGGATGGTCTATTTGCATCTGATACACACTATGTATCCAATACAGACTTTTGTGTGAGTACCATCAACACCCGATACACACTATGCATACAATACATACACTTTTGTTTAATTAATATCAAGACCCAGTCTGTGGCCACATACAGATATATGATGTCTCTTGAAGTATTATAAACTTTCTAGTCTCGGCTGACTGCTGCACACAGCCGCTCGGTCGAGGCACCTTTCTTGGTGAGACAATCAGCCAGTTGTTGTGATGTATCCACCCAAGATACTTCATCAATCTCCCCTCACTCCAACATGTCTTGTAATACAGCAATATCAATGCGCAATCTCCTGTCTTCTATGCTCCTACAGGAGTAAAGGGCGTCCACCAGACTCTTGTTGTGGACGAAACACTATTTTGATCTTTCCACATCCAGAAACCTCACGCAATATGTTGGCGAGATATACAGCAGTCTCAGCACATTCAAGCAGTGCCAACGCCTCAGCAGATAAGGTAGATTTGATGACCCTCCTGATCTTTCCTGTCTGCCAGAATATAGGACATCTTGCCTCACTAGCATCTCATAGGAAGATCACAAAACTTCCCTGAGACCCATTGCCCACAAGGTTGGCAAATTAGGCATCCGAAAAGCACTCTATATGACAGTTCTCGATCGGCCCCATTCTTGGAATGTATAGCTTCATGTTGTCAGTCTTCACCCTTGAGATCACCTTACTGAGTCTAAGCAAACCCGCTACGGTAGCTCGGTTGCTAGTCATACTCAACTCACAGACATCAAAGGCAATATCTGGCCGAGTGTGTGTGGCAATCCAGTTGAGTTGCCCAATTAATGCTCGGTACTCCGTTTTCTCAGACTCGGACAGCTCTCCTGATTTTATTGCTGCACGATGTCTACTCAGCGTGACTGGTTTCAAAGATGAAGCATACTGGAACTGGTCAAGCGTTATGCTGCCATCGATGTTGGAGATGACATTGAGACCAACGTATCTGAAGGCTTTTGATTCTGAACTGCCGATGAGGAATATTTGACTCAAACGGTTTATCACGTGCTGATCGAACTCATGTGTACCAACCCAAAGGAAGTCGTCGACATAGATGCATACAATGCCTTCGACTTTGCCACTACTGCTCCAAGAGAACAGCGCTGAATCCAGTGATGAAACTTTAGCTCCAAGACTCAACAACTGATCTTTTATGCACAGATACCAATGCCTAGCAGCATCACAAAGGCCGTAAACAGTTTTCTTTAGTCTCCATAACTTACCATTTGCATATTCAGGCGGAGGACGTAAATGAACAACTCTCTCAATGTCGTTACCTTGCAAGTAAGCAGCTTTCACGTCCATTGTGTGGCAATCCCACTGGTTGTTGAAGGCCAAAGAAAGTGCCAAATGCACTGCTTCTTTTAACAAGTGGGTGAGTCTTTTCGGAGATCCACGGTGTCTACCTCAAATCCTCTGGCGACTAAGCGGGCCTTAACAATAGGCTTTCCATTTTTCAGTTTTTCCGTCACAACCCATTGAACCATTATGGCACCTTGCCCAACATCATCTACTTCCTCATACACATCATTATTCTGCCAGTTTGTAATTTCATTTTCCTTAGCGCATAATACGGCCTCAGAGTTGAAAAGAACAAGAATTTCTGCGTCATCATCAACCACTTCCCATTCACTAAAATCCTTCTGCAAATCTATCCAATCAATGCTGCCGTCAGAGTCCTTCTTCAGATTGTAGCAGTGTTTGTACTTTCCAGTGGCTTTACCTGCCCGACTCATAATCCTTCCAGACACCAACTCTCCACTTTCTGAATGTATTCCCTTTATACGTTGACCAACAGAAACTTTGGGAGGCTGATTAACCGGAACTGAAACCTGTGGGAGGCTCATCAATTGGAACCACACCATCTTCCAACTCGTCATCTGGTGGATAGTCATTCAACACTTGCGAAGAATCGTCATTAGGCTTCTCCTAGACAACATTGTTCTTCTCATCACTGCTGACACCACTTTCAACCGTAGTATCTTGCTTTGGCGCACGCGCTAGACGACACACATGCACTCGCACATAGCCACTGGCGTGTCTCACTAGAATTTGTTTCCCATCTCTGGCTATTACAATTCCGGGACCATGCCATTCATGACTATCATTTCTTTTGTAGAAGACTTCAGCTCCATTTCGAATGTCGTTTAAGTCACTCGAACGTACGTTTTGCCGCAGAGCCCTAGCCAAACGTTCATCTGATTCAGTCTTTACAAACTCTTGTCTTGCTAAATGAAGAGCGTTCAAGTTGTCTCTCACAATTTTCAATGGTGATGAAGGTTCCAAGGCTGGAGGATCATTTGCATACACATTAGGCAGGCCAGGGTTTTGACTAAAAACAAGTTGGTTAGGAGAAAAGCCTGCGTAGTTGGTGAGAGCATTTCTTGCCGATACTGCCCATGCCAAGGCCACATCCAATTCACACTGGCTATCAGCCATTATCTTCCTAACAATGTCACCAATGACTCCATTTTGTCGCTCACAGACTCCGTTGCTCCACAGACTCTCAGCAGATGTTGTCATGATCTTGATATTGAAGGCCTCTCCCAGTGCTCGCATTTCCGCATTGTTGAATTTACAACCATTGTCTGTAAGAATTTTTCCATGTGCGCCAAACACAACAATCCAGCTTCGAAATATTCCTTTGATAATGGTGGGCGCACACTTATCCGCGATTACTATCGCATTACAATACCTGGTCGCCAAATCAACAAGGACTAAGAAATAATGCCTTCCCCAAGCTTTCAAATCCATGGCTACGGCTTCGTTAAACTTGACGCCATGGGCAAACTGACTACGGGTCGGGGATTGGCTTTCTTAAATCTGCAACAGACTGTACAAGCATCAGAAACAGCCTTGGTAGCCCACTCCAGTTCTGAACTTTGAATCCCCGCATCTGTGATCAGTTTGATTAGTTTCGCCAATGTTGGGTGTCCAAATTGCCTGTGAAGCTTCAAAGCCGTTTTTTCTACATCACCCCCAAGAGATGCCAGCGTGATTGTTTCACAATATACACAACCTATTCATAGAGAAATTGGAAGCAAGTAACGGCCTGAAGAGGAGGACTTCAAATTAATGATAGTTCCACAAATTGTGACCTGGTCACTTCCAAAGTTAATCAACATTTTTGCTTTTTTCATGGAACGTTTGCTCAACAGCAAGGGAATATTGCAGTCCACAACATCAGTCACGATGGTAGCACGCATATTTCCAATGTAGCAGGGCAGAGTAACACGTTTGAGGGAAGAAACTGTGACACCATCAGCAAAAGTAAACGTTGAGGGTGACGCTTCTTCTCTTATAGCATCACGTTCGTAATCAGTGAGCTCACTTAGATAGCAATTGATCCATTCAACTCCACATACAGTTATAGAACACCCTGTGTCTAGAACAGCACATCCCTTAGATTCTTCTATCAGAGTCTGTAACTTACCTCTACTAGTGGCATCATCCGCATAGCCAATAAATAACGACAGATGTACTGTTTCAGACTTTTCTTCTCGACTGCTGTCGTTTTCGTATACATCCGGACAGTCACGTGCCCAATGAAATCTAGAATCACATACGAAACACCTCGATACCTTTCCGTCATACCCAAGTTGGTTCTGCCTCCTGCCGGTGGATAAGCGTTGGGGAATTCTAGCAGATACGGTTGAATATCTGCCACCACCATGACCTCGATCACGTACTGCACCACCCCGCAACATTCTCCGTCCTTGTCGAGTACCTCTAACATAAAACGTTTCCTCACCCCCAACTTCGTCACTCCAAAATTCTGGTTCGCCCTTTGCCTCCCTGGCAGACACCGATGCATCGTTCTGCCCGCCAATTTCACCAGTAAAAATACGATTCAGCGCAGATTTCATGTTTTCGTATGTTACCTCAATTATCGCGGATATCACTAGTTGTTGCTCACTGTCTGAAAGCCTGCATGCAGATGAGAGCATAAAAGCCATCACAGAATTTGGCAGTGCCATGTCCTGCTTCGTAAATATGAAATAAATATGCTCAAATTCTGCCACGAACTTACGAATGTTCATATCACCGGCTCTTCTGAAGTTGTACAATTCATGAAAAGCTGCAAACTGCCGACGTCCTTTGTCCATGAGAAATAAACTGTCTAATTTTTTCAGCAAGGTCTGAACACCATTCTCTTGTTTCAAATCAGCCGCATCAATTTCCGAAGACGCCACCCTCGCTCTTCCTGACAATGACAGGTGAATAGCTAAGGCCTGCTTCTTTTTTAGTAAGTCCGTCAGTTCGCACCAAATGTCGATGTCCTGCTTCCAACTCTCATAGGCAGAATCATTTTCAAGTTTTGGAGGCCACTTAGTCGAACAAGGCACCATTATTTTCAAACTACGCTCTGCTCCCAGTATCAGAAAGGCAAACTACACTCACCGGCTTCACACCGCGAACTGCCCAGGCCCCCGGCTGCACACCGCATGACCTTTCCGGTGACGTCACCACTCGTGACGTAACAGGTGTGCGCACGCGCACTAACAGCAATATGCACTAACAGAGCCTATGTCCGCCCCCATAAACACAAATTTTGTCTTCTCATACTCTCAAACTCCTAGACTGCATAACCTCCATCTACTTTCTAAATTTCTCCACAGCACCCTCTTCACTATGAACAAACAATATCAAACCATCTGCATACAACTATCCATATATGAAATTCCATAGTAGTACTACACCACATTAAACAAGATTATACACTACTATAAACAGAAGATGGCTAAAACAGACTCCTAATGGACACTGATCTTTACATTAAACTCCTTGCACTTCAAGGACCACTATAAATAGAAGATTATACACCACTATAAACAGAAGATGGCTATGACAGACTCCTGATGGACACTTATCTTTACATTAAACTCCTTACACTCAACACCACCCACTCCCACACAGGTTCTTAGATCATTATATTTTTTCATTATTAAGTGTATCACCCACTTTTAGTCTTCATTTTCTCCTTGCCCACTGTAGGACATCTCTCAGCACCTTATTAAAAACTAAGTACAGTGCACTGTTGGATTCTCCTTACCTGTATGACCGCACAGATCCCTCCTCTCTTACATGGTCTAAGTAAATACTGACAACACAATTTGTTGCAGATAACAAAAGAGGCCACATAAATTAACTTGCTAGTGTGGACACGGCCCAAAGTCTGTATAGTGCATGTTCCTAGGACTGACGGATAGCGTGCTACAATGTGAAACATATGTAACACAGTGAAGCAACTAGTTAATTGAATAACAAAAGCATTTACTGTAGTTGTACATGTATGTGATATATGACACAAATCTACAACAGAAGCATTATGTTTTTGAAGATAATATATATCTTTATATACCATAATTTTGGCAGATTTGAAAGAAGAATGATCAGGATAAATTATCAGCTTTATCAAGCAATTTTGCCTGTCGGACTGAGGTTAATTAACTATTCACTTAGGGTAAGTCTTTGAATGATTAGGACAAAACATTATGTGAGGAACCTCTGGGACTACTTTATTTAGAGTATATGTTGCAGCCTAATTATTTTCACTGTAGTTAATGTTGCCAGCTATGAAGCTGCCAACTCTAATTTTCCAGTGTTCCAGCAAAATAATTTTTCAGTTTGACACCACTAAAGCATACTGTACTTATTAAATGCTTGAAGACTAAAAATGAGCCTAAATTCATAAGGCTGAAATACATTAATGTGTACTTCTTACAGTATACATGAGCTTAAATTCAATAGGCTGAAATACATTGATGTCTACTTCCCACAGTGTAAACAATGATATCCAACCCGACAAAAAATAAGGTAATCAGGAAATAGGAAATCAAAACATATTTTACCACTTCCTGTCCTTACATATTTCACCCAAACTGTCTAACATACACTGTTTACAGGTACTCATATTGGTGTGGCAGTGACCCATCATCTACCCACTTGAAGTAGTGCTGCTTACTTCTTCCCTTAGGTTGCTCAACACCAAGTGAGAAACACAATGGTTTCCTGTAACCCAGGAAACCATGTACAATGCTGAGTGGTAACCGTATAACCAAATAAAGGGGTGATGTGGAACCTACTGAGGTGCCCCCTGTTAACTGGGTGGTGACACAAAAATGTGGAGTCCAGGAGAGACACAAATGTGGAGTCCAACCAGGAACCAAACCTGTCAACTACAAGGGAACATCAGTTATACTGGCACAGCTGCTTACCTAGGTTGATGGGTGTGCTCGGCAGGACAGATCCACCAAGCCAGCACGTTATTTAGCTGCAGCTGATGGGTATGCTCAGCCAGACAGACCCAGCAGGCCAGTAGTCGTTTACCTGCAGTTGATGAGTATGCTTAGCCAGACAGACCAGTATCGCTCTGCTACTATGCCAAGTACACATATATGCTGCTTTGTCAGAGTAGTCACTTTTATACCAAAATTATTAAATATTTTTTCATTATATAATGAAAAACAATACACTGTACTAAGACCTACCTCTACATTTTATCCCCTCCTATACCAAAATTTGATTTCTAAATGTGTGTGTGTGTAGAATTCATTTCATTATTAATGTTAGTGTGAAATCCTGATATCCCTGTTAGGATGAACTAAAGCTTCAGCTGTTGTCAGTAATCTGTACACATAAATGCAATGGTACTGAACTTATCTTCTCAACACTGCCATTAGTCCAGGAAATATTTTCTTCTTGAATTAGGTTTCTTAGCACATATTTCTTATTGGTCTGCTTCTGGACTGGTTCCTCATTAATGTCTTTGGAATTTATACAAACTAGACCAATTATCAAAATCCTACAGCTAAGGCAGATATAAATGTGTACAGTATATGCAAAATAAATCACTGAGGTGTCCTGTGCAAAATACTTCAAATCGCTAAGGAAAGGGGGGAAGAGCGAAGGGGAGGCCAAGGATGAGATGAAGGAATGGAGTGGAGAGGTATATGAGAGAGGGGTGTGTGAGCTGGGAGCAGAGCAGCGAAATGGCAGGGGACCGGGTGACATGGAGGCGATTTGTTTGTGGCCACCCCTCATGGGATTGAGGAGTCTGGCAATTGACTGACTGACTAAGGAAAGGTGCCAAAAAGCTTAGTTGGCCAATGGAGCAAAGGAAAAGGAGACACCTTCAACAACCCCACTGTGCTTATAACATACTGATGAACCCACTCCCAACAGTCAGCTGAGGTCACACGAAGAGGGAGGATCCAACAAAATGGAATAGAACACACAAGACTAGCAACAACAGTGCACAGTGACTTGGTTCTCCTACTTTTGTGCTTTATCATTCTTGATTCTGGATCTCTTCCACCACCCATGAACAAATGGAAAGCTAGATGATGATGATGATGATTATGGTAATGATGATGATGATGATGATGATTTAGTAAAAAAATGAATTAGGACAATGATGCAATAGTGAGAAACTGGGTTAAGATGATGATGTACTTGTAGGAAACTAGGTAAGATGATGTACTTGTGGAAAACTACGTTAAGCTGAGCTTTTACTTGGGGAAACTAGGTTAAAATGATATATCTGTGGGAACTGTGGTTTAAGATAATGATGTATTTGTGAGAAACTGGGTTAATATAATGTTATATCTGTGGGAAATTAAGTTAAGATGATATATTTGTGGGAAAATGGGGCTTGTGGGAAACTAAGTTAAGATGGTATTATATTTGCATGAAAATGGATTAAGATCATATATTTGCAGGAAAATGGATTAAGATCATGTTGTATTTGCTGGAAACTGGGTTAGGATGATGATGGTGATGACACTGTTATGAGGGAAACAGCAAACTTAACAGACAAAAATATATTACCTGTAAAGTAAACGCTTAATGGGAGAACGGAAATCATACACTTCTGAGCACACTCTAGAATATACATCTTATTAGGGTATATATACGGTAAACAACATAACACTAAGGCACATGGCAAGATGTTGTATAGGGCCAATATGAGCTGATAGTGGCCTTGTCTTTGGCATCCCATAAATATGAAGCTAATTTCAGTTAAAAGAATATTCTGGGACAGTTTCTTCATTATCTCAAAATGACATGAGTATAAAAAATAAAAAAATTAAAGACTCTGATCAGTAGAAATAGGATTATTAAGAAATGAGGGGCAGATGCACAGGCTTGATAAGATAAGAAATGTAGATACATCATGTGACAAACATGGAGCAAGGAAGTCTGTTGATCAAGGAGAGGAAGAGAATGTCCTTTGATGGAATGATCACAAAGAGAATGGATAAGAATAAGATGGTGAAAAGGGTATACAGTATACTGAGTGAACTTGTGGGCAGGAGGAGACACGAAAGGCCAAGAGGAAGGTGGATGGATAAATGGATGTGAATGCATGATAAGTGGGATATGGAATCTGAGGAAACAAAATAACTGACAAATGACAGAAACTGAAATGAACAGATGAAGTGGGAAAGAGAGTTAAGATGACAAATAGATAGGCAGGTTCAAATTCTAGATAATTTTTTAAACAAACAGAAAATACAGCATCTCTCTCACTGACTGACAGCAATGCCAAGTTGGAAAATATTGCATCTGCGTGGGGCAGTCAGATGTGGAAAATGAACCTGCCCTCTTTTAGGGGCCAAACTTCCACCTAACAGTGAGCAAAGATGAGTAACTTCAAAGTTACTGGTCAACCAGTCTAATTAACAAAAATATTAAAAATTCTTACCACAATGACTACTTCAACCAACCAATACACTATGCAATGCACACAAGGCATCATCTAGACAATCAAGAATGCTACTGGTGTATCTGTTCCATCCATCTATAATTCAATCCTATGTCACCCCATGAGCAGTGTAGGAACCCGGGGCTAGGCAAGTTGGTCTTGACATTCAAGATGAGAATGACCAGCCTCAATCATCCCTGAGTGGCATTACTTGAGCAATAAACCCCAACCACCCTCAATATAAATCTACACAGGCTCAGTGTGACTGGAGTAATTTAGTTATCCACTAAACCACCAGGTGCCATAATTTGGTTATATGGATGGTTACCACACAGCATAGTAAATGGTTTTCTGGTGTACAGGAAACCATTTGGCTTGTCACTCAGTGTACAGTTACCCATGGGCAGAAGGAAGAGAACAGAATGATGGAAAGACAGAAGAGGGAGTGTAAAGTCACCCGCAGGCAGAAAAAAAAGGAAGGAGTAAAGGAAAGAAAGTCAGAAGAGGAAGGATGGAAGAGAGGAAAGGGTAGACACCCAAAGCAGCACTACATCAAATGAGTGGATGGAGAGTGTTCCCACCTACCACTAATAAAACATTAAGCCAATAGCATCTAGTGTTCCCAGGTGGTCACCCATCCAAGTAATAACCAGACCCAACATTGTTTAACTTCGCTGATCAGACGAGAAGCGGTGCACTCGACATGGTATGGCCCAAGACTATAAAATCACAAATATATCACTTTCATATAGACAAAGCATTAAAACAAGTTACATGGCTAAAATATGTCTTACCAGTGAGTGAAGTAGACTGCAAAAATTCTTGCAAATGAAGTAAATGTTGAGCAAATGCCTAAAAATTTAAATCACATCATCCCAAAACTGCTCAAATTAAACAATTAGCCTAACTTAGTTAGACAAGTAGCAATGAAGACAAAGGCTGGTGGCACACTAACCACTACGCAGCCAACACCGTTTATCTTATCACTACCCGCCACCACCACTGGGGAGACATTCCTTGAATTGATTACAGTATGTAATCTCAGCTTGACCAATATCTTGAGTTTCAAAATAAAGTTTATCCACTGATCATCAAAGCAGTAATATAAGACTCTTAACTTGTTGGGTTATCTGTTACTAGAGTTATTACAACAGAATTCCCTCTGCATTTCTGTAGATTTAACACTTTTGTTGTACTCAGTTTCTTATCAGCTGCTCAGGTTTTGGTGCCACTTCACAAATGATAGTGGCTTACAGTGTCAGTGCATGGATAAAAGCATGGTTAAGACATTCTACATGAAATTTATCATTACATGTCTGGCAACTGAAAAATGTATGTGAGTGAATGCACGTGGGGCACATTTCACTGGGCATGCTGGTGATAAGCTCTCTTTCTTTATCATGTTTACTCTTTTTACCTAGCATTCTGGACCATACTTCACCCCACTTATGGGTGGGAAAAAGAGACGGGAGTGAGAATGATGATGATGATGAATGTCGTGCATAAACCTGTTAGTCAAGTTCATAAAATGATAGGTAGAAAAGGAACTTTTAAAATGTGCATTTATTAGAGAGCCTTTATAGACAAACGTGCATGCAGTTCTTTGAAAAGTGGTCAGTACTGTAATTACTGTGCATAAAAGCACTATAATCAGCCGATTATGACTAAAGAAAGTCAAACAGACAGAAATATATCCATTACCAGAGAGGACTTCTAAGAGACAGAGAGATGCACTATGAACATATCAAATACCCTGTATATTCTTCTTTTAGTACTGCAAATTGTTAGTTTGAATTAATCTTCGCAGAACACTGAATGAAACCCTAAAAGCACTTATCTTCAACAAATGAAAATGTTAATAACGCACAGTGAAATCTGAATACATATTTAATCTTTTAAGCCTTGGCTTCCCTACATCAGGTTTTATTCAGATTAAGAAAAATGTAATAAACTAGGTTTACTCTGCATTACTAGGCATTTACCCAATGCTTCTACATCAGTTACTTTTCATACAAATAATAACTCACGGTGAGTTTAAAACATGACATCAAATGAAGGTAAAGTAGGGTGACTGGAAACCTTTACTTCTCCAGTTCACAGATTATCCGAACATTTCTAGCATGGATTTTTTGGGTGATTTTGAGAATAAAAAAGAAAAAAAAGAAAAAAAAATCCTGAATACAAGATGGTCCTTACAAACACCGTGGTGGCTGAGTGGTTAGCATCATTGCTGACGCAAAGCTGTCAGCCTGTTAGAGGCCAAGTTTGAAACCTGGCGCGAGCAGCTGGTGTGACACGACTCAAGAGACCATCCACCCTCGGCTGGCAGGCAAATGAGCAACTAGGGTAACACCTAGGGGAGGTAACTGTGGAAACCTGGATGACACAATGGCCTTGTATCCCAAGATACTGAAAGAATAACCTACCACAGGCTCAAAGGCCTATGTTATGGACATGAGCACCATGGCTAAGCACCTCATGGCATCTGCCTAACCTTTACCTTGTATTCTACTTCTCATCCAGGTAATTTGACTCTCACACTGGAGCTCTTATGGTCAGACGTGCTTGCTGGGTGACCTTACCTTACCATTCCACATTCCTTCCTTTGCCCCTTCCTCTCGTTTTTCCCTCCTTCCCCATCTTCCTACTAACTGTGTGTACTTTGTGATCTTCCAGTGGTTTTGAGAAAGGAACAGCTGGCGCGTGGCAGCCGTTTTTCCGTCCTTTCAGGAATGGCAATGCTAAATGGCAGTGTCGTCAGCCCTGGAGCCAGAGATATGGCTATGGACCTTACGGACCCCAAGGAGCCCTGCCTCGTCACCAGCAAGAGGCCCAGAGTTCGTCACGTGGGCAGATGGACCGCCCTGGTGATCAACACCAAGATAAGCGTCCTCAGACTTTCCCTTCTCCCTCTTCTGCTGGCCCAGATAAGCGTCTTGTCACCTCACCTTCCTGGTCCAAACCAAGGACAGACACCCTGTCATTAACAACCCCAGGGTGTCTCCTGTTCTAGCCATTAGTCAAATATTGTGTTGAGAGCCATGCCAAGGTCCTAGGAAGCGAAGCTACCTTCCATTTCCACGTCCCAAGGGATATTTTGCCCAAACTTGACCCTCCCTCTGAATCCGTGTCAGTCCTTGTGGGATTGACATTAGATGTTGGAGGGCTTCCTCGTCAGGTGAGGAGAAATTTCACTTAGGAAAATCATGCCTGTCTTCCTGGAGTATGGGGTGGATGATATCCTGCGGCATACTCGATATCTGGGTTCTGAGAGGGGATTTCGTAAAGGCCTCCTGTCTCTCCTCCCCCTGGCACCATGGTGGTCCGGAGGTCCTGTCCCAAGTCGGATGGCTGAAGTTCCGTGGTGCTCTGCCTGAGAGAATTGTCTTGGGCCACTCCAGCTACCTGGTCAGTGTTTTCACTTTCCCAGTTCTACGTTGCTTTCACTGCCAATTCTATGGCCACGGGACAATCTCCTGTAGGAAGAAGGCCTGGCGCTCAAGGTACAGCTGCTCTCATTCCTGCCAAGATGCCGATGGTGCAGACTGTCCCTTACTGCTTCCACGGCAGCGGGAACCACATGGTTATCTCTCGGTCCTGCCCTGTCTACCGGAATGCCATGGTCATCCAGGCTGCAACCACAGGTGTTGCCTCGTCCCACCAGGATGTCAGGGTCCAGTTCCTGGCCCTGAACCCCAGCTTTCATGCTGCTCGCCCCCTCGGCCTTGGTTCCTCAAGGACCGCTAGCCCCTCTCATCGCCCAAGCTGTTGTGTGCAGGATGGCACAGACATTACATGAAACAGGTTCCATTGTTTGAGGGAAGAATGTGGTGCTGACTCTCTCCAGCCTAAAGAGGTTGACGTGACCATCTATCCTTCCTCTTCGGCAGAAGTGCTCCTTCACCCCACCTCTGTCTCCAAGCCCATGCACAAACAGTCCTCTCGTCCTCGGCCCCCTCTCCTTTCCGGCCAAGGCCACAACCACAGCAGGCTCCCAGCCTTGGGCCTCTGGGACTTCCTCATCAGCTACCAATGAGGCTACAGCTGCTTCCTGGAACTCTTGTTCTTCCCCTGCCTCCAACAAGGGCCAATGTTCCTCCTCCTGTGTGGGATCGTCCCGTGAGTGTCCAGCTCCCGCATCCCCCTCCGGAGACCCCACAAGGCCCTGAACCTGACTCCTTCCTCTCCCTTTTTCATGATGCATTTACTATATACCAATCTGGGGTCTCCTTCCTGAACATCTGCATCGCCATCCTCCCACGCCTGGTCTCTTTACTGTCCTGTGAACAGATGGGTCTATCTCCACTGGTTCAGTTCCTCTTCTGAAATTTGCAGTCCCTGCTACGTAACTCTCATAAAATAAAGATGGCGCTACGGAACCTCACCCCGGAGGTGATGGGTCTCTGTGAGACTTGACTTTCTCCCAACCTCAGTTTGTCTGTCGAGGGCTACTGGGTTTTTCGGGCAGACTGGCAGGACGTTGGAGGTGGGTTGGCAATATTTGTTTGTGAGGACATCCCATGCTCCGAACTCTCCCTACCTGGCCCTCCCAGGGGTGTCCTTCAGGTCCTGGCCGTTCGCCTTTGCCTTTTGGCTGGCTGGGTGATGGTTGCTGTCTGTTATAATGTCTGTCGGGATATGGGTTGTGAGAGCTGCTCCACTATCACACTCCTCCAGCCTCCATGCCTCCTTATGGGTTACTTCAACATGAGGCATCCTCACTGGGACCCTAATATCATGCACAGTTCGGTGAACCGGTCAGGTAGGTCCCTCTTCCAATTCCTGCTTGAAAATGCGCGCTTTTCCCTTCTCACCCCCACAGGCCGATCCATTTTGACCCATGCTCTGGGCGCCCCTCCACCCTGGATCTCCGCCTCGGAGATCCTCTCTTCCAGACTGCAGTGGTCACGGCAGGTCCTGACCTCAGGAGCGATCATCTCCCCATTCTCATAGACGTTTTAGGCCTCCTTCCCCTCTTCCACTCAGTCCTCCAGACCCCACTGGTGACTGTCCTCTGGTCATTGGTGGGATTTCCACTCGGCCCTTGCTTCCCCTCCAGCCCAGGTGGATAGATCTCTTGTTGACCAAGCCGTTGCTTTCTCCTCCTCCCTGGTGGAGGCTGGGCAAACCATCTTACGGATCTCTTTGAACTGACGTAGAGCACCCTGCTGTCCCTTGGTGGACTGACGAATGCACACTTGCTGTCCGTACCCGCTGCTCTGCCTGGAACACATGGTGTCGCTAACCCCTCTGCTCTGTACTGAAGGAAATTCACAGGAGACGGGAGGCATCATGCAAGAGATTGGTCAAGAGGGCAAAAAGTGCCACCATATTGTCCTTCTGTTCCTCTCCCTCCTTTGCTAGTTCTGCGAGCAGGACATGGTGGTTTGTCAACTCCATGAATGATTGTTCCGCTCCTCCCTCCTA
>JAGKTI010011930.1:0-12807 GCA_018397915.1 Birgus latro | reverse complement strand
CCATAAATGTTAATCATAATTTCCTGCTTTCAATTTAATTTTTTCATGCATGGTTTTGAAGTGCACCAGCTATGAAAAAGGTGAATGCCATTGATTTGTGTGAAAGATGATTACCATAAAGATTTTCATGTCTAACCTGTTTTCAGCATGCTGTAAATGGGTTAAAAAATTACCATAAATGTTAATCATAATTTCCTGCTTTCAATTTAATTTTTTCATGCATGGTTTTGAAGTGCATCAGCTATGAAAAAGGTGAATGCCTTTGATTTGTGTGAAAGACGATTACCATAAAGATTTTCATATCTAACCTGTTTTCAGCATGCTGTAAATGGGTTAAAAAAATTACCATAAATGTTAATCATAATTCCTACTTTCAATTTAATTTTTTCATGGATGGTTTTGAAGTGCACCAGCTATGAAAAAGGTGAATGCCATTGATTTGTGTGAAAGGTGATTACCATAAAGATTTTCATGTCTAACCTCTTTTCAGCATGCTGTAAATGGGTTAAAAAATTACCATAAATGTTATCATAATTTCCTCCTTTCAATTTAATTTTTTCATGGATGGTTTTGAAGTGCACCAGCTATGAAAAAGGTGAATTCCAGTGAATTTCATGTCCGGTCATAACCTAACCTAACCTAACCATTTTGTTAATCATAATTTCTTGCTTTTAAAATAATTTGTTCATGCATGGTTACCACTAGTATTGAAGTGCACCAGCTGTGAAAAAGGTGAATGCCATTGATTTTCATGTCCTGTACCTAAACAAAGCTGCCAACTCAGTGAACAGCTGAGCCTAACTTACCTCAAATTCATTCTTTTTGGGTAAAATTTAAATGAATTCATGCTTTGTGTTCATTATTTTAGTGCACTAGCTGTGAAAAAGGTGAATGCCAGTGAATTTCATGTCTGGTCATAACCTAACCTAACCTAACCTAACCTAACCTAACATAACATAACATAAAATAACCTAACCTAACCTAACCTAACCTAACCTAACCTAACCTAACTTAACCATTTTTCTGGTAACAGTTTCCATCATTTACTGTATTTGATGCTTTGTATCCAATAATTTAGTGCATAAAATGTGAGAAAAGATGATTTCCATGTCCCCGATACTTACTTATACTATTGTGGCAAGTTCTGAGCACCTATGCCTTACTCACCTCTAAATCATCATTTTTTGGTTAAAATTCATTTAATTCATGCTTTGTGTGCATTATTAATGTGAAAAGGGACCTAAATAAGTGCTATACATGTCCGGTAGGGAGGTAGGAAGGTAGTTTTCTGATTTAGGTTAGGTTAGGTTAGGGTCATGAATGACCGGTGCTGGAGCTTCAGGGCCAATATCCGGACAAAACCAATGTCCGGACATGCCTTTGGCTCTATTACGTTGGATATTGGAGGGATTACTGTAATTATAATAATACAGTAATAATAATAATGATAATAATAATAATCCGTCTTTTGTTTCTCAGAAGCACCAGTTCTTCCATAGGGAATTCACTAGCACTCAACACACATATGCATTATGTTTACAATTACAGTGGTGGCGACCATCATCCACTCACTTGATGTAGTGCTGCCTACTTCTTCCTTAGCTTTTATCATTCTTTTTCTGTGACTGCCCTCCTCTCTTCCTATTTCACCCATCTTTCCTGTCACTTCTTATTGCTTTTCTTTCCTTTACAGGTGGCTTTACATTGAGTGACAGGCCAAATGGTTTCCTGTAAGCCACGAAACCATTTACAATGCTGGGTGGTAACCATGTAACCAAACCATAAGTGCTCCCTACATGTCAACAAGTGGGTTGGTGGAGGGTTACTGCCCCTCTTCGTAAAACAGATAACTCAAAGTCAAATGGCCACCCCTTGCAGGATTATGGCATCTGGCAATAGATAGATAGATAGATAGAACTGTGACATCTCTCGTATATAACACAAACTTCATGAGTAAAAAAAAATGTGAAAGTGACAATACTTAAACCATATAATCATCCATCACAGTATCTCTCTCCAGATCATAGCATTTTGAAAAGAGAAAGGCTTTTAGTTGTCTCTTAAAGGATTCAACAGAAGAGAGTTATCTCATGGTCAACAGCATTCTATTACCGTATATAACCTAGGGGCTTTATACACAAAAGAATGATCAGAGAAATATGACTGCTGAATGGCTCCAGGCTCGTTGAAACACAAGGAATTATCTTCAATATGTAACATCACACCTAGGTTTGTCATAGGGAATTTTGACAATTCAGCAAGATACTTCAGACCTAAATGTGATAAGAAACAGTTAAAATTCAGTTCCAGCCATTCCTGGTACCCATTGCAACTCGGTTAGGAACGGGATAGTCGAGGTTTTTGGGGAGAGAGAAAAGATAAGCCTTGCTGCCCTGTTCAATACAGACTGAGCTTTTGTTAGTATATAATTTGGAAGACCTGTCCACAGTGAATTACAATAATTGACATGAGATAAGACCACTGCATGAACCAATGTTAAGAGGCAACATCTATTCAGGAATTTTCTCAGTACAGGTTTCTGATATGCAAGTTAAACCCTCTAACAACTTGATTAATGTGTTTTTGTAATTTAACTTTGAATCAAAATAAACACCCAGATTTCAAACAGAACTGACTGGATGAAGCTGTGACACACCACTGTTCGAAGTCAGGGCATTATCAGCATCGTCACCCCTTCTGTTTCCTTGGATGATGGTGGTCTCAGTTTTACCATCATTCAGCTTAACCCTCTAGGGAACAATTATGCAAATTGCGTCATATCAGTGTTGGGGTAAAGAGTAACCAATGATGTAATTTGCTTCATTTTGAACAAAAATATTCACCAAAAATTAAGTTTTAGCAGTAAGTGCATCGAACTTAGGTGGGTTACAGGGGGGGAGGTGTACATAATTTACTTACATGTACATGATTTACATGTACAGTATGTTAGTTATAGATTCAATAATAATACTACATAAGAAAAGATAAACAATTCATACTATCTGTCTATCTATCTATTGCCAGATGCCTCAATCTCGCACGGGGTGGCCACAAACAAATCGCCTCCATGTCACTCTGTCCCCCGCCATTTCACTACCCCGCTCCCAACTCACACCCCCCTCTCTCATGTACCTCTCCACTCCATCCCTCCATCTCATCCTCGGCCTCCCCCTCTCTCTCACCCCCTCCACCTCACTCACATACACTCTCCTCGTCAGTCTTTCACTCTCCATCCTCTCCACATGCCCAGACCACCTTAACGTGTTTCTCCTAACACTTCCTATCACATCCACAACCACACCACAACGCTCCTTCACATCCTTATTTGTTAGTCTGTCTCTCCATGTGACTTCACATGCTCCTCTCAAATAACTCATTTCCACTGCTCTCACTCTTGACTTCTGTCCTTCCAACAGGGTCCAAGCTTCACTTCCATATGTTAGAGTTGGTATCACAATACTGTCATGTAACAACTTTTTCACTTCCATGCTCACCTCCCTGTTTCTTATCCTGCTTTCAACGAACCAGCAACCTTCCTTCCCTGCTGCACCCTTTCAAGCACTTCACCCTCCAGACTTCCATCCTTAGTCATCACACTACCTAAGTACTTAAATGCACTCACATTCTCCATATCCTTCCCATCCAATCTCACTGTACATTCACTAGCTTCGCTTCTCTCGAAGACCATCACTTTACTCTTCCCTACGTTCATCTTTAGATTCCGTTTCTTACACACTCTCCCTAACTCATCTACCAAGCCTTGCAGCTCCCCTTCGTCTTCGCTCAACAACACAGTATCATCTGCAATTAACAGTACAGTGAGTTTCCAAACACTGCCCTCTCTCACTAGGGCCGCTCCAACAGCCACTGCCCCATCCATGTACAGATTGAACAACCATGGAGACATGACACATCCTTGTTTCAATCCAATCTTCAAATGGAAAGATTCACTCAGTTTACCATCCACACCCACTGCAGCCTTAGCACCTTCATACATACTCTTCACTGCCTTCAACAACTTCCCATCCACTCCATATATTCTTAATACTTTCCACAATCCTTGTCTATCCAGCCTGTCATATGCTTTCTCCAGATCCATGAAGGCTGCATACAACTTCTTGCCCTTCTCTAGAAACTTTACCACTAAGGATCTAAGAATGAACATCTGGTCTACACAACCTCTTCCCTTCCTAAAACCTCCCTGTTCTTCTCCAACTAATTCCTCTGTTATTTCCCTAACTCTGTCAATAAGTATCCTACCATATACTTTTCCTATTACACTGAGAAGGCAAATGCCCCTATGATTACCACACACTGCTTTTTCCCCTTTTCCTTTGTGCAGAGGAATAATTATACCTGACTTCCAATCCTCCGGGACTCTACCCTCCTCCCACACCAATCTGCACACCTTCCACATCCATTCTATTACTATCTCTCCCCCATGCTTCAGCATTTCCATCACACACTCCATCAATTCTTGGGGCTTTCCCCATTTTAACTTTCTTCATTGCTTCCACCACTTCCATCCTACTGACTTCTTCCTCTCTTCTCACAACTCTCCTTCTCCCCGCCATTCCCCAGCCACTTATACTTGCATTACTTTCATTCTCTATGTTCAACAGTTCATTAAAGTGTTCTCTCCATCTGTTTACTTTTTCTCCCTTCTCCACTAGTAATCTACCATTTTTATCTTTCACACCCCCACTGACTTCGTTGGCACCCTGTCTAGCTCTCTTTACCTCCTTCCAGAACATTTTCTTACATTCCCTCCACTTTGCACTCAAATTCCTTCCAAATTCCTCATCCACTCTCTTCTTACTCTCTCTTACTAATCTTTTCACCTCTCTCCTCCTCNCTACATATAACTCTCTCGTCCATCTCTCAGCTTCTTCGACGCCCTTGTTACTTCTCCGCTCATTATATGTTTTCTTCTTTTGTGCCACAGCCTCTCTCACCTCTTCAGTCCACCATGCTGTTCCCTGAACCCCCTTTTGTCTTCTCTTCACCCCACACACCACCTCACATGCTGCACAGATTTCTTCTGTGAATACCTTGCACACACCTTCCACGTCCCCCATCTGCTCCAGTCTATATTTACCCAGTTGCTCCTACACTTCCCTTTTATATTCAGCCTTTATTCCATCCTCTTGTAACTTTTCTACCCTCCTTGTAAGAAATACTTCCTCCTGTCCTTCCCTTCTTCTCTTCCTCCATCTTGTTTGGATTCTGATTCTGGCCACCACCAAGTGGTGGTCAGAAAGTCCACTCCCCCAACCTCTATATACTCTTGCATCCATTACACATCTTCTCATCCTTTCATCCACAAACACATAGTCAGTCATTGCCTTCCATTCATTCATTCCACTGTCCACCCTTCTCACCACTCGCCATGTATACCTATGGATCATTTTGTGCCTGAAGAGGGTATTAGCTAACACCAACCCTCTCCCGGCACAAACGTCCACTAAAGCACTGCCATTCTCATCCATCTCTGCAGGCACGCCCCACTCACCAACTATTCCATCCACCTTCTCATTCCCTACTTTTCCATTCATATCTCCAATCAGAAACACTCACTCTCTCATTCCTTCCAAACTTTTCCAAGCAGGCTTCCACATTTGTCCAGAACTCTTCTCTCACTCTACTTACACGTTATTGCTTTGGCACATACACGCACACAGTTGCCCACGTTTGTAGTCCAACTTTCACTCTTACCCACACAATCCTTGACCCAACTGATCCATACTTTCTTACATTCTTCTTCCATCTGTTGCTCACAGCAATACACACTCCTTCTTTCGCCCTCTCATTCTCACCTACTCCCGCGCATATACCCAATCCACACACTCATTCTTTCACACTCTCACCACGCAATTTAGTTTCAGTTATTCCACGTATATCCACTTTCGCACTCTCAAGCACCTGTACAATCTCTATCTCTTTCACCTCATCATTCATACCCCTTACATTCCATGTTGCAATCTTTACCACGTCCTTTGTCCGGTCCTTTTTCGTCAACTTTTGGTCAGTCCTGGTCCGAGGCATTTTGTTCGTATTTTTAGTTAGTTGTTTTACGGGGTGGGGCACTAACCCACCACCAACCCTTTTAGTCGCCTGTTACGACAAGCAGGGATACTGGGGGAGAATTCTTGAAAAAAAAAAAAAAAAACCAGGGGATGCATCAAAATTAGAAAACGCCACAAGAAAGCTCGTGAAATTCTGCATCTAGACATATGCTTTGCTTTTGCATGGTGTAGGAAGATTTTTGTGCTAGGATGTCGGGAAGTTATTTGAAGGTATTTTTACTCTTGATCAAGGTTGTTCTCACTGTATTTCTGTACTTTTGCTCATCAGTGTTTTGTGTTCTTATTAGTTTATCTTAAAGCATAAATATCAGCAGAGACGACAGTATTCAATTTATGCCATTATAACTAATTTCCAGGGGGTAAATTTGGCCATGGAAATATTTATCACTGAGTGTGCATGGAAGCAGCCATAGCTGGGTTCTCCACTCTGTTCATGTCCCAGAAACTTGTTGAAAACTTACATTTTCCGAGAGGATTACGTTTCCTCCTTGCCATCTAGATCTTAATATGAGACATTAGAGTTTCAGACTTAGTCTTGATATCATTAATATCTGACATCTTAACATAGAGGTCAGTGTCATCAGCATAAAAATGATAGGACACGTCATGAGCATCAAGTCTATCTACTGTCTACTGCCAGACGCCTCAATGCCGCACGGGGTGGCCACAAACAAATCACCTCCATGTCGCTCTGTCCCCCGCCATTTCACTACCCCGCTCCCAACTCGCACCTCCCTCTCTCATGTACCTCTCCCCTCCATCTCATCCTCGGCCTCCCCCTCCCTCTTCCCCCCTCCACCTCACTCACATACACTCTCCTCATCAGTCTTTCATTCTCCATCCTCTCCACATGCCCAAACCACCTTAACGTGTTTCTCCTAACGCTTCCTATCAAGTCCACGTCCACACCACAACGCTCCTTCACTTCCTCATTTGTTAGTCTGTCTTTCCATGTGACTCCACATGCTCCTCTCAAATAACTCATTTCCACTGCTCTCACACTTGACTTCTGTCCTTCCAACAGGGTCCAAGCTTCACTACCATATGTTAGAGTTGGTATCACAATACTGTCATGTAACAACTTTTTCACTTCCATGCTCACTTCCCTGTTTCTTATCATTGATTTCAACGAACCAGCAGCCTTCCCTCCCTGCTGCATCCTTTCAAGCACTTCACCCTCCAGACTTCCATCCTTACTCATCACACTACCCAAGTACTTAAATGCATTCTCATTCTCCATATCCTCCCCATCCAATCTCACTGTACATTCGCTGGCATCAAGTAATGACAATAAATTATCTGTGTAGATTGTAAATAGAACTGAACCCAAAACTGATCCTTGGGGGACTCCAAACAGAAGGGGAGCAGAATCTGATCTACCGTAATCAGCAGTTACTCTCCAAGATCTGTCTGATAGATACGACTTATTTTGCGAAAGAGCACTGTCATGAATGCCATAAAAATACAGATCATCCAATAACAGTTTATGATGTACTGTATCAAAAGCTGCAGACAGATCCGACTGAACTAAGAGACAGGACATCTCACTACAGGTGTTTGCCACCAATCACTATGAATCCTTGTTAATACAGTTTCAATTGAATTTTTTTTTTCTGTATGCTGGTTGAATGATGGGAGCAACACTGTTATGTTCCAGTTGTGGTAAGAGGTGATCAAGTATGGCCCACTCAGTAATCTTGGATAAGAAAGACAGGTTAGAGATGGGAAATAATTTGTCATGCTCTCGACATCAAGGCTGGGTTTCTTGAGTAGGGGCTTAAACAAGGCATGTTTCTCTAACTGCACAAAATTACTTTCTAAGAGGCATCTGCTTATTATGTTGCAGGAGCCTCTGTGGTACAATGGTAAAGTGTGTGTCTCGCACACTGGTGTATGCGGGTTTGCCTCCCGTCAGAGTTGTAAAAACTTCGGAAGCATTCACCGAGCCACTGACCACTTTGGCGGACGTAAGGGGTGCCGTGGTTGAACCAGTGTCGCATGCTAGTATGCTTGCACCCAGTCAGCTTAAGGCAGGCTGATTACACTTGGTTCACAGACTACACACACATCCAAAGCCACTCCAACACAACAATCACACTTACAAGCACTTCGCACCCTACATAGAATCTCTGCAGAGCACCACATGTTGGTGGAGTGGAGATACAGACAGATAGATAGATAAAGTCTGCTGCATGAGTGTAAATTGCAGGCAGTTGTGATATGTTAAATGGATCAAGTGGGCAAAATGTTTTGTTAAGTTCAGTGATGTAACATTTGATTTTATTTACATTGAGTGGATGAAATGTTGAAGGCTGATGACTCCCTGAGCGCTGTGATTGGAAGTAAACTAAGTACACTTCACTAGAGGAACTGTTGTCTAAAACATTTCTTGTGTGAGATATCTTAGTTGTGAAAAATGAAGAAAAATCAAAAGCCAATTGGGCATTTGATACAGAAGTCAGTGCAGCAGTTATACTCCTCTGACCAGCCAAATTGTTCACAACTGCAGCCTTTTTTTTTTCTTTCTTTTTTTTTAAATCACCAGCACATGAATTAACATTGCTTTGATAATACCTTGTCTTTTGGGCTTTTACAGCGTGAATAACTTCTCTTCTCGTAGAAACATAACACAAGCGAGTTAGTTCGATTGCAAACGAACCTCATGTTCTGCTTTTCCACGTTGTCCACACACACACAGAATTAATTGATGGACCAGACCATACCACAGAGAATTATCACATTATTGTTTTTACTACCTCTGGACAATAACGGTCAAAAACTGACCATAGCTCATTGTTATTTATATCAACAAATTCATCAGAGGAAAGATCTGAAGAATCAGTGCAGTTTAAACACTGATCAGTTTCAAGACACATCAAATGGTGGTCAGTGTTCCTGTAGTTTTCAACCTGATGACCTTTTTCTGAGAAGGGGGTTTTGGGATATTAAAACTAAAAGTGATGAGGACATGGTCAGCGATGAGAGGGGTCAACTGAGTCAACCTCCACATCAGATACACACCTGCAGCCAACAGGGGACAAGATCAAGTCAAGGACATATCCCGAGATATGAGTTGGACCACTCACACACACCTGCAGCCAACAGGGGACAAGATCAAGTCAAGGACATATCCTGAGATATGAGTTGGACCACTCACATGATTGAAAAAATTATTCTGGATGATCAGCTCGAGGAATTCTGAAGAAAATGGTTTTGACTGTTGACTGTTAACCCAATAATTGAAATCACGGCAAACAAGAAGTCCTCCAGATTTAAGAGAAAATGTTTTGAGAAAATGCCCAAACTCCTTCATAAAACCTCAGTCTGTGCCTGGATGACTATCTCTCTATCTATCTATTGCCAGACGCCTCAATCCCGCATGGGGTGGCCACAAACAAATCGCCTCCATGTCACTCTGTCCCCCGCCATTTCACTACCCCGCTCCCAACTCACACCCCCCTCTCTCATATACCTCTCCACTCCATCCCTCCATCTCATCCTCGGCCTCCCCCTTCCTCTCGCCCCCCCCTCCCCACTCACATACACTCTCCTCGTCAGTCTTTCACTCTCCATCGTCTCCACATGCCCAGACCACCTTAACGTGTTTCTCCTAACGCTTCCTATCACGTCCACAACCACACTACAACGCTCCTTCACATCCTCATTTGTTAGTCTGTCTCTCCATGTGACTCCACATGCATCTCTCAAATAACTCATTTCCACTGCTCTCACTCTTGACTTTTGTCCTTCCAACAGGGTCCAAGCTTCACTTCCATATGTTAGAGTTGGTATCACAATGCTGTCATGTAACAACTTTTTCACTTCCATGCTCACCTCCCTGTTTCTTATCACTGCTTTCAACGAACCAGCAACCTTCCTTCCCTGCTGCACTCTTTCGAGCACTTCACCCTCCAGACTTCCATCCTTATTCGTCACACTACCCAAGTACTTAAATGCACTCACATTCTCCATATCCTTCCCATCCAATCTCACTGTACATCCACTGGCTTCACTTCTCTCGAAGACCATCACTTTACTCCTCCTTACGTTCACCTTTAGATTCCGTTTCTTACACACTCTCCCAAACTCATCTGCCAAGCCTTGCAGCTCCCCTTCGTCTTCGCTCAACAACACAGTATCACATGCAAACAACAGTACAGGGGTTTCCAAACACTGCCTTCTCTCACTAGGACCGCTCCAACATCCACTGCCCGACCTTGTATCTCTTTTATAACCCCATCCATGTACAGATTGAACAACCATGGAGACATGACACATCCTTGTTTCAATCCAACCTTCAAATGGAAAGATTCACTCAGTTTCCCATCCACACGTACTGCAGCCTTAGCACCCTCATACATACTCTTCACTGCCTTCAACAACTTCCCATCCACTCCATATATTCTTAATACCTTCCACAATCCTTGTCTATCCAGCCTGTCATATGCTTTCTCCAGATCCATGAAGGCTGCATACAACTTCTTGCCCATCTCTAGTAACTTTTCCACTAAGGATCTAAGAATGAATATCTAGTCTACACAACCTCTTCCCTTCCTAAAACCTCCCTGTCTCCAACTAATTCCTCTGTTATTTCCCTAACTCTGTCAATAAATATCCTACCATATACTCTTCCTATTACACTGAGAAGTATCCTACCATATACTTTTCCTATGACACTGAGAAGGCAAATGCCCCTGTGATTACCACTCACTGCTTTTTCCCCTTTTCCTTCGTACAGAGGAATAATTATACCTGACTTCCAATCCTCCGGGACTCTACCCTCCTCCCAAGCCAATCTGCACACCTTCCACATCCATTCTATTACTATCTCTCCCCCATGCTTCAGCATTTCACCACACACTCCATCAATTCCTGGGGCTTTCCCCATTTTAACTTTCTTCATTGCTTCCACCACTTCCATCCTACTGATTTCTTCCTCTCTTCTTACAACCCTCCTTCTCCCCACCATTCCCCAGCCACTTATACTTGCATTACTTTCTTTCTCTATGTTCAACAGTTCATTAAAGTGTTCTCTCCATCCATCTGTTTACTTTCTCTCCCTTCTCCACCAGTAATCTACCATTTTTATCTTTCACACCCCCACTAACTTCGTTGGCACCCTGTCTAGCTCTCTTTGCCTCCTTCCAGAACATTTTCTTACATTCCCTCCACTTTGCACTCAAATTCCTTCCAAATTCCTCATCCACTCTCTTCTTACTCTCTCTTACTAATCTTTTCACCTCTCTCCTCCTCTCTACATATAACTCTCTCGTCCGTCTCTCAGCTTCTTCGACGCCCCTGTTCCTCATCCACTCATTATGTGCTTTCCTTCTTTTGTGCCACAGCCTCTCTCACCTCTTCAGTTCACCATGCTGTTTCCTGAACCCCCTTTTGTCTTCTCATGACCAGGTCGATAAACAGTTTCAGTTCTTATGGTTTCTGGTGGAACTTTATTAATATAGTACAGTAAAACCTCGATATAACGGACTTCAGTAGACCGGAATTCGCTTTTATCGGACTCGAGGAGCTACCGGACTAAATTCCTATATATCGGAAAAAGTCCGATGAAGCCAGAAAGCAGTCCGGACTGCCTGACCACTTCAGCTATGTTCACCACAATAAGACAAGTAAAAGACATGTTTTTCAGTGCACAGTACAGTATTATTATACCATCTGATTAATGTAGTGAAGGTATAACAGTACAATACTGCAATGGTGGTGAAAACCACTGATGCAATCCGGACTAATGTCTGATATATCGGAAAAAGTCCGGATTAGCAGGGGTAAGTCCGGATGTCACTTTTATTGGAATTTCGCATTTTTCGGACTGGCTTGGGCCCCAATTAGTCTGTTATAGTGAGGTCTTACTGTACTTCCATAAATTCAAATGAAGATGGGGTCATGTCATAGTCTATGAAAGAAACATTTGGGAGTGCTGCCAAGTACAGTAATCCCTCCATTATCCGACATAATAGAGCCAAAGGCATGTCCGGATATTGGTTTTGTCCGGATATTGGTCCTGAAGCTCCAGCACTGGTTTTTCATGACCCTAACCTAACCTAACCTAACCTAAATCAGAAAACTACCTTCCTACCTCCCTAGTGGACATGTATAGCACTTATTTAGGTCTCTTTTCACATAAATAATGCATACATAGCATGAATTTATTGAATTTTGACCAAAAAATGATGATTTAGGGGTGAGTGAGTCATAGGAGCTCAGAACTTGCCAGCATAGTATAAGTAAGTATCGGACATGGAAATCATCTTTTCTCACATTTTATGCACTAAATTATTGGATACAAAGCATCAAATACAGTAAATGATGTTAATTGCTACCAGAAAAATGGTTAGGTTAGGTTAACTTAAAGTTTGGTTAGGTTAGGTTAGGTTAGGTTATGACCGGGCATCAAATTCACTGCTTCAACCTTTTTCATAGCTGGTGCACTTAATAACCATGCATGAAAGAATTAAATTAAAAGTAGGAAATTATGATTAACACAATGTTAGGTTAGGTTAGGTTAGGACCGGACATGAAATTTACTGCTTCAACCTTTTTTCTAGCTGTTTTACTTAAGAACCATGCATGGCAAAATTAAATAGCAAGCAGGAAATTGTGATTAACATTTAGGGTAATTTTTTAACACATGTACAGCATGATGAAAACAGGTTAGGCATGAAAATCTTTATGGTAACCATAGGTTAGGTTAGGTTAGGACCGG
>JAGKTI010011929.1:5386-15814 GCA_018397915.1 Birgus latro | reverse complement strand
AAGGAGAAAGAGAAAGAAGGGAGGGGAAAGAGAGAAGGGGGAGAAGGGGGAAAGAGAGGGGGGAGAAAGGGGGAGAGAGAGAGGGAAAGAGAGAGAGAGAGAGAGAGAGAGAGAGAGAATTACCAATAAGAAAGTCACAAAGATATAAGTATAAAGTGAGTGAGTAAGAAAGGGATAGAGAAAGTGAGCAAATAGTGTGTGGAAGAGCCAACAGGGGTGACACAGAGAGAAGTAATTAATAAACCAAAGTGCGGAGGGTAAATTCCGGAAAACTGATAATCGGGGTGAAGGGAGAAGGAAGTGATGAGAGTGTGAAGGGGAGAGAGGAGGAGAAGAGAGAGAAAGAGAGAATGAGTGAGGAGGTGGAGGAGGAGGAGGTGGAGGAGGAGGAAGAGGAAGTGGAGAAGAAGGAGCACGAGGAAGAAGGAAGAGACGTCCGGAGATACCATTGCTGCTTTTTGTGGCAAGAAAAGTTGAGAAGTTGACAAACAGGAGGAGAAGGAGGAGGAGATGGAGGAGGAGGACGAGGAGATGAGGGAAGGGGAGGAGGCGGAAAAAGATGAAAGTACCAAAGATAAGTACAATTTCATATAGGGATGCCACTTACAAAACGTGCCTTATGTTTAATTCGACCTCTGTGTGAAGAGGTGGTGAAACGGCTGGAGCCACGTTCGACAAGTGGACGGATTCGGTCGTTTTTACCCTCAGGCCGACACGCACAGCACGTCGTCACGAAGAGATATTTCGGGTCCTCATATTTTACGACTTCCGGAACCTTGGAGACGTTTAGGGCCCGTATCCTCGTTGGTTAAGGAAGCTCCCTAACACCTTTCCTTTAGCGATTTGTTTTGTTTATTTCACCTTACCGTCCCTTCGTTACACAAATCCTTCCATTATCGCAATACTCCCCATAAATAACGTGCAAAGGAATGTTAACCACCCATTTCCATAAAACAAATCGCTAAGGAAAAGGTGTTAGGGAGCTTCCTTAAAAGACGAGAATGCGAGTCTAGGACCCCTTTCAGCACGAGGACGCATTTTTCTACTTCACTTGCTGGACCAGACGATTTTGCTCAAGGGAGATTTCTCGTAGCGAAGGAGTAATGAAGGCTGTATGAAACCCTCTAATCCGAAAATCTCTCTCAATAGCTGAATAAAAGCGTCTGATGGGAAGCAAGAAGTAACAGTAAAATACACCATCGTAGTGTAGGTGTTTGACTCTTCACTCCGACGACCCATTTTCTTAATATATTCTTTTTCCTGCCGATGGCTTTATGTACAGCTGGAGTATCGAGCCACTCTTTGGTCCAACAATTATAAAACGCTTACATAATATTCTGAAAAGTTTGGTTTGTCTCAAAGATCGCAACACTGAGTTTCCAAAGCCACCGCTCACTGTCTCGTTATTGAGCGTAAGAACTGGATCGATATTAGTGTTCGTAAATGTACCTTTGGAGGGACTTTCCGAACTGGAGAGGTTACATGGCCACTAGCCCCCTTCACCACAAGGTAAATTTCGTAGTTTAATTAAATCGCCTTGTGGCAGCAAAAATAAACTATAAAAATAAGCATTGCAGTAAAGGAGTTAATCTATTCTTGAAAATGCCAGATGAATTTACTCACCCCCTAGTAGTGAAAAGGGCAAATAAAGCTTTTAACCCATGCAACTCCGGAAAAAAAAAAAAAAACATTGAAATATCCTGAACGAGATAAAATTGTCTCGAGATGGAAAACTTGATAAAAAAAAAAAATACTCGAGAATAAAACTGTCTGGATACACGAGGGGGAAAAATTTGTATGCAGAAAAAAATATATCATGAGGGGAAAAAAATCGCCTGGATAAATCAAGTAAAAAAGAATTATAGTAAATCTTCGCGGTGAATGACTTACAAATCCTCTCGAAGCTGCTCCACGCCGTCCGCTAAAATATCAGGCAATCGGCGGGAGACATTTTCGGGTGGCCATCCCTCATCGTCGAAAGGAAGTGAGGAAGATTTAGTGCTAATTAACCTGAGGCAAGACTCGCTGGCCATGAGCACAAATTCCGGCCAGGCGTCGACACTAACTCCTTCCCTCCTTTATGTGTCTCCCCTTCCTCCCTCCATCTCTCCTCATTCTCTCCATTCCCTTCTCATTTCCCCTCCTTCATGTATCTCCCTCCATCCCATCCATTTCATACATCTTTCTCCTTCCCTGTCTTCCTCCGTCTCTCCTCATTCTCTCTCTTACCTCCTCATTTTCATTTCCCTCATTGCGTCTCTTCTTCTTCCTCTACTCATGTCTCCCTCCCTCCATCTCCTCATTTCTTTCTCCCTTCCCTCTCCCTCTTCCCTACCTCCTCGTTTCTCCCTCCCTCCCCGTTTCTCCCCACCTCCCTCCATCTCTAATTTCTCTCTCCTTCTTCTCCCTCCCATATCGTTTCTACCTCCTTCCCTCCCTCCATCTCTCATCATTTTCTCTTTCCTCCTCCCTCCTCATTCCTCCTCCCCTTCCTCTCTCTCTCTCTCTCCATCCATCCATCCATCCATCCATCCATCCATCCATCCATCCATCCCTATACCTCAATGACCACCCCTCCGTCCTTCCATCATTCCCCATACGCCCCTCGGCCCTGAGACATATAGAGGGGCTGACCCATCCATCACACCTCAGCCCCTCACCCTCCACATCCACGCCCCGAGCAACGAGGCTACGTGACACAGGTGCAGGACGCCCCCACCCCCCCCTCTCTCTCTCTCTCTCTCTCTGATGCAATGACTGGTACTGAATCCCCCTTACAACATCGCTACACCACACACCACTACAACACAGTACACCACACTACATCTCACTACACTACACCACACCACACCACCTCTTGTTAAACTCACTTTCGAACCCTTTCTCAGGTGGCAAATTTATAAACTTACCATCCCTCCCTCCAAATACTCCTGTCTCTAATAATTCTTCTCCTGTATCTCTTTCTCTGTCTGCCCATCCCTCAAACTCACCCTCAAACTTTCCTTCAAACTCTAACTCTCCCTCTAACTCTCTCTCTAACTCTCTAGCACTTTCTAACCATCCCTTCTTCCATCCACACTCTGAGTTTACGTGACACAGATTCGTCTTTCTGTACCTCATATTGCATGTCTAGCACTGAACACCTTCTCTATCAACCCATCACACCTCACCTCTTGCTATGCTCACTTTTGAACCTGTCACAGTCTTATCAATGATCCTCTCCAGAACATCACTTCTCGTCACACTCAAAGTAGATGGATTATACACGCTATCATATGCAAGCGGTTGAACTAGATAAACCAAATCGCTGAAGAAGAGATATTACGCAACCTCCTGAAGGCAACGAGACGACGACCTAATCCATCAGAGGTGGCTGATCGTCGGGCGAGTCGCTTTCTCTCATTTCACCTCATTCATCATGCCCTTCCCTCAACAACTTCCTCTGACCTCCTGTCCTATTTATAACCATTCTAGATCTTAACAGTCGTATTCTTAACCCCTTCAGTACAAAGACGTATTTTTCGATTTAGACTACCGCCAAACGAGTCTAAATAAGGCAGAGCTAACGAGGAAAGGAGGCAATGAAGGCTCTATCAAGCCACTCCCATTCTAGGCATCAGTACTAAGCTTAATATAATTGAAGACAGCAAGAAGCAAGACGCAATACATCATCGGAACAGAGGTTAAATATAAATAGCGAAAAGGAAGCAAGGATCAGTTTTTTTACGATAATTTCTGACGTACGTGACGAAGGTAGAAAGAATATGACTTCTGTTTATCGTACGTGACTGCACTCTGTAATGTAGGATGCAGGCTAACGAAATAGCTATATTCACAGACATCCCGAATAAACTAGATATGGTACAGAACTATTTATTAAAGACAGATGCAGATTTAACAAGAGATTATATATGAAGGACCAAGGCACAAATATTCTCTCTCTCTCTCTCTCTCTCTCTCTCTCTCTCTCTCTCTCTCTCTCCCTCTCTCCCTTTCTCTCTCTCTCTCTCTCTCCTCCATGATTCTTACTCCCTCCCTCCCTCATTTTCACTCTCAACTTATTTCTCTTCCGTTCTTTCCTCTCCGCTCTCCATTCAGTGTCCCTTTCCTCTCCTGTTTCACCTTCCAGCTATTCTCTCCCCTCCGATCTTCCCTCCATCTCACTTCCCCAGTCTCCCTTTTTTCCCGTCGCCCCCTCATTCTCCCCTTCCTTTTTCAGTCTCCCCCTCCCACTTCTACTCCCCCTTCCTCACATTCTCCCCTCTTCTCTCTCCCCTTCCCCTTATGCTCTCTTATGCTCCCCTCCCTCACATTCTCCCCTCCTCTCTGTCCCCTTCCCCTTATGCTCTCCTCTCTCACATTCACCCCTCCTCTCTTTCTCCTTCCCCTCATGCTCCCCTCCCTCACATTTTCCGTCTTTTTCTCCTTCCCCTCATGCTGCCCCCTCTCACATTCTCCCCCTCTCTCTCCCACTCGTCCCCTTCGTCACCCTACGTCACACTTGCCTCGGCTGACGAATTATGCTTAATATTAGGAACAGTAAATCAAAGAGCTGTCATTTACGGCTGCTCCACGAGTCACTCACTTCATCTTGCTTGTGGCGTCGCTCCCAGACCCACGCTACGAGGTGGGGAGGGGGGAGAAGAGGAATGGGGGACAGGGGAAGATGAGGAATGGGGGACAGGGGAAGATGAGGAATGGGGGACGGGGGAAGATGAGGAATGGGGGACGGGGGAAAAGGAGGAATGGGGGACGGGGGAAAAGGAGGAATCGGGGACGGGGAAGAAGAGGAATGGGGGACGGGAAAGAAGAGGAATCGGGGACGGGGGAAGAAAAAGAATGGGGGACAAGGGGAGGGGGAAGGAGGAGGAGGGAAAGGGGAGGCGAGGGGGGACTGGTAGGGGGAAGGAAGGGGAGGGAGAGGGGGGGCGAGGGGACTATGAGAGGTTGAGGGGGGTTAGCGAAAAGTGCTAGGGGGACGAGGGGAAGAGAGGGTGGAGTGGGGGAGGGGAGGAAGTGGGGCGGGGGAGGAGGGCGAAAGTCGGTCAAATGTTTCTCCACTGAACAAACCGGTGCCTATCCATCATTTTTTTCGTCCACTAAACAAATCTTTCCGCATATCTCATTATATACTGCACAGCGTCTACTTCACGGTGCCGCGTAAGTGTTCAAGTGGAATAAAACATATCCACACTTGAAAGTTATTTCAAACAACATTTCCATAATAAAGGTGTGTGTAAAAACCCTAAGCAGTAATGTGCATAAGTCCATTCAACCCGCCTTCAGCAAATTCATTAACATACAGCACAATTTGTTTTGGTAAATTTCAACGTTCCATAGTAGACGTCACAGTATAAAGCAGGAATACTCTACTGGATCACACAAAGCACCTTTAGTGGACTCTGCAACATTAAGAAGAAGAATTACTGTATTTTGGTCGACTCAACGCACCCTCAATAGACTTCACAACCGCATGGATGTTACTTTCGTCCACTCAACATGCCCTCCATAGATTCAATATAGTAGGGATGCTTAGGGCACTGCTTCTGAAACATTTTTTTTTTTTACTTAGCTTCTAAGTATCGTTCACTTATCACTAGAGTAACATTTATCACTTCCGGCTGTTACATCACTTTCACTATACATTTCATTCATCTCCTTCAGCTTCTTTACGTCATTACCACATCATTTAATTCATATTTTGTTACGTCATCACCTCAACATTAATTCATCTCCATATTTGATACGTCATTGCCACATTTAATGAGTCACCTCCGGCTTTGCTACATTATCACTTCACTCAGTTCATCTCTTCATGCACTGTCAAGTCATTACCACAGCATTTCATTCTTCTTCCTTCCCCATTGTTACTTTACCGATACCCTTCCCTGTATAGAAAATCATGCATCACTCACTCCATCACGTGCTCACAAACATCAAAATAATTACTTCAGTGCTTTATATATTCTTTTTTATACGTGCTTCCTACGTGTCAACAAGTGGGTTGGTGGAGGGTTAGTGCCCCTCCCTGTAAAACAAATAACACAAGTCAAATGGCCACCCCTTACGGGATTATGGCGTCTGGCAATAGATAGATAGATTTTCTTTACTTTACGTCTGAACTAAAGAAGCCACATGACTGGCAAGCATCACACGTTAATTAGCAGTCCAGTAAATATCAAGGTCTCCCATATGCTTCACCCTTATTACCTTAACTTGCCTTAAAATTGCCGTCATTCCATCTTGAATGTTGAGTACCGGCGAAGAGGTATGCCCCTTCCCCTCAACTCTTATTTTTTTTTTGTTTATGACGAGTACGTAGCATCTGACGCGTCACTCGACCGTCAGAATCTACAAGCCTTCAGAAGTGCTTATAGTCACGTTTACCATTTAGCGTAAAAGAAAAGAGAAAAAAGACGGATTTTTGCGGATTTCTTCATTTGTAGGTAACATTCCTCCGTGGAGTTTCCTGAATCACATAACGTACTCTCTTCCCTGCTTACACACAGGTACATATTTCTGATCAATTAATACAACTCTAATCCAGAGGTTATATACTGATCACTTGGTTTCCATAAAAGAAAAAATCCGTGAGTTATCATTTACCCGTGAAGTAAATACTGCCACAAATATTTTATCCATAACTTAAACAACTGCTGCCTTTAGCTGACCTCGACTGGTTGCCTCGTTCGACACTATGTCTGAGGAAAAAAAATAATGTGAAGCGTGGAGGTCAAACTAGGTAGGTCAGCACAACCTGAGGTGTCGGACTATTTTTTTTTAAAGACTTTATTAAGCATGAGTTTTGTTCAAGATTGCTTTTTATACTCTTACCTTAACGCTTAAAGCTACCAAAGACTTACCAAATCAGAACGAATAATGTCTCTTTCAATCCAGTAATGTGTTTTCTATTTAATTCTTGCTTTTTCTAGATAAATCTGTTCACCTTTGGATAGTTATTGTGTACTTGCAGGGGTCAGATACAGCCTTCATTAACGTCTCTAATACGAGGCCCCTCCCAAGCTGTATAAAATCGTCTGGTAGAAGCAAGGATAAAATAAACCACGGAACGGACTGAAAAGGTTGATGTATATTAAAAAAAAAAAAACACAGGTAAATGTTACAGGGTCTTAAAAACATGTCCTTTAATACACACGACTTTTTGTAGCTATGGTGAGAATTATGGTCAGTGAAAAGGGGAGAGAGGAGGTGGGGATGAGGGAGGGGGAGGTCGAGGAGGAGATGGAGGGATGGAGTGGAGAGGTATATCGGAGAGGGGGGTGTGAGCTGGGAGAAGGGCAGTGAAATGGCAGGAGACAGAGCGACATGGAGGCGATTTGTTTGTGGCCACCCCTTACGGGATTAAGGCGTGTAGCAATAGACAGACAGATAGACAGAAAAGGGGAAAATACGAAGAAAAAAACAAGCTATATTAACTGCTATGGTGAGTTGTTCATCGTAAGTACTGATTAGGATCTGTTATAAATACGGCACCTCGTAGACAGACCAGAAAAGCTCTTGTGAGAATTATATATAGCATTAAAATGGACAAATGAGACAAACAAAACGATCTATGATTCTACGCTCTCATCTCTATCTTGGCCAAAGACTGCCATATCACTGCCTTAAATGCAACTCTTACATGATGAGTTGCAACACTAGATTAACAGTAGAATACAATGCTAATGACAAAGAATAGATGAAGATAAGATGTACAGTGGTAGCTTTTTTTCCTTGGAGGGGAGGGGGGAGCAGTGAGTCAAATGAAAGGGAATATGCTAAAATCTAGACAAGTAAAGGTGAAAGAACTGTAGTCAGCTGCTATAGAGACAAGGTAAATAGAGGTTAGGTTCCTTTGTAAATTCGCTTCCCGGTAGACAAATGGCGGCAGCTCCAGTGGTCGACAAAAACCTCGTTCTGTTGTCGAGTAGCAAGAGGAATTTATTGGGCCAAGACGAGAGTTTAAAGAATTTACACCGGTGCCCGCTATCTAATCATCTATCTATCTAAATCAATTTATGTCTCTCTCCTGACGCCCTATCGTAAAATCGTCCTAAGTTTCTACCAGCCAAAGCTCCCTTGACTGTTGCCCTTGACTGTTGCCTAATCCCTAAACAATGCATTTTACCAAAAAATAAAAAATAAATACATAAATAAACACTAATTCACTTTACCTCATTCACCTCTACCATCACTTCCTACTAGACTTCATTTACTTTAACTGGGCTTAAAATTGCCATCTCTAAATTGAATGCTGGGCTGTAACAAGAGATCAACAGTACAGTAAGGTGTTAGTCACGAAGAAGTGCTGTGGGAAGGATGCAGCGTGATAATACTGTCTTATTCTGGTAATTCTGATACTGACCTACGGGAAATAAGCACTAAAAGACCGCAAACCTCCAACAGAAATCAATGAACTGTGGCACTCTTTCACGTCGTCTTCAATCTCGTATCACTCACTTCCTTCTCTACCAACCATTCCAACATATTTATTTTTCCATTTGTTTTTCACTTCCATCATTTATCCACCCATCTCCAACAAGCAGTATTTTATTTCTTCCTCATCACCCGTCCGGTTCATTGTTTCACCTCCATCTGCATCTTTTAAATCTTCTTTTCCTGTTATTTTAACCATCTATTAGTTTCTTCCACTCTTCCACCTTTAGCATGAATTTCCTCTACTTCCTCTTCCTCTTAAACCATGTATTATTCCATTTTTTTTTTTTACTAGCAACGATAATACTCAATCATATATCTCCACCAAATAATTCATTTCTTCGCATGCAAGTAGCACACTTTTCTTGTACCATTTCTTATTTCATCTTCATATACTCACGCCAGTGCTGGAGAGGGACGCCTTCCCTCGGGGGCATCAGTATGGGAGTCATTTCACTACCCTGTTACAAACATCACTCATCCCCGTCCCTATCCCCTGAGAGGAGGAGGAGGAGGATGGACTGTAAGAAAAACGCAACTTAACCTACAGTTCAGTGAGTTCATGTTTACAAGAGCCTGGGACCGAAGACAACTTTCCTTTCTCTCGCTATCATTCTTTCTTCTTTTTCCCCTTCTAATACCTTTTCTGTCTAGTTACTGTTCTATATTTATAAATATTTCCTTACTTTATGTTCCACGTGCAAAATTTATCCTTCCACCTCCACCATACTGATTTCATATTTTCATTTTTACCAATTCATGCTCTCCTAGAACCATTTCTTTCTTCCCTCACTTCGATTATCTTATTTAATTTTCCACGATGACAGTTATTTAATTTCTTTATATTCCCTGCTCACCATTATTCTTCCACTTGCAATACTTTTCCATTATAAATCATTATTCCATCCTCTAATCTCAAATCAGCATCTTTACTTCTTGCAGTCCTGTCAACCATCAATCCACTCTGTTCAGTCTTCTACCCTTGACATTTACCGCATTTACTTACATCATCATCATCCAGTTTCTAAATTCATCTTTTCTTAATTTTACATTGTCATTTATATACAATCTGCCTTCTCATCACCTACTGGAACTCCTTCTCCATCGTACCCTCCATCTCGTCCATTTTATTCAGTCTCTCAAACTTATTTTCGCAAACTTTACTTCCATTTCCAGTATTTATTCATGCACTTCCTATATACATATTTTTTTTCGACATCCCCAGTTCATTTCCTCAGGACCAACTGACTCATTTTACCACCTAAACACAAACATCAGTCAAATTCTGCCATTTCATTTTTACTATGAACTGCTTTCAATTCATCTTCCACTTTCATTATCTTCCTCCTTCAATCCACCTTCCCATTTCCACCCGTTTTATTCAGTGTTCCACTCTTAATATTTATTACATCACCCAGTCTTCCACTTTCAGCATTAATTTCCATTGTCAGTTTCTTCCATTCAGCCCGTTACCTTGACATTTCTTTCTTCATCTTCCACTCTGACCATTCATCTCCACTTTCAATCCACCTTTCCACCTCCATCACCGACTCTTCACTTTCAATATTCATTTCGTTCTCTAGCCACCTACTGACACTTTATACTTTTTTCTTCACTACATTTATGTAACAAATTCTTCCACTCTTACACTTTCAGCATACATTTATTCACTTTATCATCCTTCAGTTATTATTTTACTCTATTGCTAAAAAGAACACTGGCACCAATTTTTCATTCTCTCGTCTCATGCAAGCAAATTTCACTTCTTTCACTTCAGCCATCCATCACTTCTCCCTGTTTTATCGCCCACACTTAGCATATATTTCTTCACTTCATCCTCCACTTTCTCCATCTATCCACCCTTCAACCTCCTTTCACATCATGCCCTGTTCACATTCTCTTCTCTTTAATTATGAAGTGTGGAAGGGATGATAATTTGCTGATTACTGCACACACACACACACACACACACACACACACACACACACACAC
>JAGKTI010011928.1:1066-25465 GCA_018397915.1 Birgus latro | reverse complement strand
TCCACTGCCTTGTTTTTGTGTCCAGTCCTGCCCTTAGGAGTTACCTCCCGGACTAGAATAGGGACCCGCTTTAGCCTGCGTACTTGAGGGCGAGAAACCGTCCCACAAATACGTAGCATAACAGTATTAGTAGGCTTTAAGTACACATGTATAGGTACTAATATAATTGTCTGACATTCAGTTGTCCCCCTTCTGGACCTATACATTTTCTCCCACTCCAAAACTAATCCCTTGACAGATATAAGTACGGTATTAGTAGGCTATAAGTATAGGCCATTATGCATGTATACATGTATAGGTACTAACATAATTGTCTGACACTCAATTGTCACCCTTTTGGACCTGTACATTCTCTCCCACTCCAAAACTAATCCCTTGATTGCCTGACCTCTTCTTCACACATTCACACCTTCTCCAGGAGTTATATCAAAATAACATGTTTTTTTTTTTGTCATTAAATTTTGTGTGATTGATGGTGTAATCTTTATGTATTTTGATTCTTCATGGAGATGCTCGTTTTATGTGCAGAAAACATTCACTAGCAGAAGTCACTCCATGAAAATGGCTTTTGTGCATCAGATACTTACATTGTACTATAGATAGAAAAAAAAAAAAGTATCAGTGCAAGGGGTGATCGATGTTCACCGAAATGTTAAGTCTGGCGTCCATTTGGCAGCACGCATATATCAGCGTCTTCGTGCGTGGTTTCATATTGCTTCGCCCCAAGTATGCACCGATATTTTTTTTTACTCATAGTACAGTGTAACGATTCTATCATTATATTATTATACATAACGAGTGAGGCCTTTGATGCGACTCCCCAACTGTTGCATTAGTTATTTTTTTGGTCTTCAGTACTCTATATATCCCTTATGTGCATGCTTCTTTTTATCCTTTTCGAGAGGGGCAAGTACTCCTCTGGAATTACTGTGCCCCCCGTGGGCAAAGACTTGTCAACACTTTCACCTCTCTGGTCGCTGTGTCACTGAACACGATAGGTTAGTCGTGGGTCATTCTCAGGTAGTGTGGAGTTGCCAGATGTCACCGGCCAAATATTTAGCTCACTCTGGCAAACCAGGTAGCATAGTCGAAGTCGCTTACTAAGTGACCAACTGGGCATAGTCCCGGTTTACGGGTTAAAATAATTTTTACTCTCCCCCAAACCGTTTTTGCGATTTTTAGTGACGTGTAGTGCTCTGTCTGAACTGGTGTCTTTTAATGCATCCCATCCATTGGGTTTATCAGTTTTAGAGTGGATTTTCTTGGCCTTCGTGGCCGCCATGTGGACTTCTGTTGGGTTCCCACACGTGTTGGTGTAGTGGGCAATGAGAGGGCAGATACACTTGCTAAAGCTGCATCTTCTCAACAGCCCACAAACGACTACCCGCTTCCTGCTTCTGATGTAACACCTTCGTTGTGGTACGCAATTCATACGTGTTGGCAGAGACACTGGGATGGGGTTGCTCATAATAAACTAAATCTTTCAGAGAGTGGTTGTGCCAAGGGTTCTTCCCTCCATGTCTTGGTGATTGGAAGTGGCTCTTTCTAGGCTTAGCATTGGGCACTCTCGGCTTACACATGGGTTCCTCATGAGTGGTGAGACTCAACCGTATTGTGATGATTGTCTTGTTCCCTTTACTGTCCATCACCTGCTGGTCGAGTGTCCGAGTTTGGGGGACCTACGTCAGCGATTCCTCCACAGGCATAAGGGGGCAGATAGTGCCTACTCTCTGTGCCCGATGCTTGGTGGAGCATCTAGCGATTTTACTAATGTTTTTAGTTTTCTTCAGGAGGGGGGCGAGTGGGTCTTCTAGGAACGTCTCTGTGCCTCGGGCTCATTCTGGCGATGGGCGGGATGTGTCTCGGGGTAATGGTCCTTTCACCCATGGAAACTCTAAATCTTCATTGTCTTCTGAGTTGGTAAGGCAGAGCTCCACGCCTAGGAAGAAGGGTTTTCACACCCTTTCCAACGAAGTTGTTACATAGCCTTGGTGTTTCTCAGTTCATATTATTTAATATTAATCAATATGGCTCAATCAGTACCAATTTGTCTTCAATGGAATTGTAGAGGTGCCATAGCAAATTGGGAGGAATTGGAGTTATTACTTTCTGCTCTGAGCCCACACTGTGTCTGTCTCCAGGAGACAATGGTGGGGGATAGATAGTTTCCTTCTAGCAGAGGGATGAGGTCTTCCATGCATCTCCTGCTGGTGGTCATAGTGGTGGATGTGCCATTTTGTGCCAATCTGATGTCCCCTTTATTTCCTTTGCGATACAGTCTCCCCTTCAAGTTCTAGCGGTACAGATGCACGTTGGGAGGTGTTACACCATCTGTTGTCTGTACCTTCCACCTTCCACTCCTGTTATGCGTGCTTTTCTGGAGACCCTTATCAGTCAACTTTCACCTCCTTTTCTACTCCTTGGTGACCTTAATGACCGCCATCCTTTGCGGCGTGATTCACTTTCAAATCCCTGGGGTGATCTTGCCCCTTTGGCTGGGGATTTAGATTTGGTTGTCCTAAATGATGGGAGGCCGACCCATTTTCGTGTTCAAACTGGCTCGTATTCTGTCACTGACCTCATCATTTCCTCCTCTGACTGTACCCTTGATTTTTCTTGGGAGGTTTTGGATGATCTGCGTGGTAGTGACCATTATCCTGTGTTGGTCCAGACCACTCACTCTGTTCCTGCTGCTTGTATGTCACGCTGGTGTCTGGATAGGGCTGACTGGTCTCTCTTTGAGGAACTATGTGTATTTGCCTACAAGTTTACTGATATTTGAACTATCAGTGATGCTGAATGTTATTTTACAAAGAGTCTTTTCTCAGCGAGGGTTCAGTCCATCCCATGGACTTCTGGCGTTTTTTTCCCGGAGACCTGTGCCATGGTGGAATGATGACTGCTCTATAGCAAAAAGAGCTTACAAAGCGGCTGCCCGTGGGTATTTTCCAATCGTGATTTTTTTTAACATCCAGTTTCGTAAAGCACATGCTCATTATACATGGGTCATGAAGAATGCTTGCTGTAACTCGTGGAGGACGTATGTTTCTACAGTTACGTCCTATGCTCCAATGCCTATGGTGTGGAAAAAAGGTGTGCAAGATTTCTGGTAGGTTCTCGCCCCCCTCCTCACCAGTGTTGCAACTTCACAGAAATCTTGTGTCTGCACCAGATGCCGTGCCTTCTGCTCTTGCGAATCAGTTTTGTGCTGTCTCAAAAAAAAGAATCTGTCTAAGCTGTGTGCTAGCTATTGTAGGAATCAGGATAGGTTGAGTCTTGACTTTTGCACTTGTGGCAAAGAGCCACATAATTTAGACTTAAGCCTCCGTGAACTGCGTGCTGCCCTGTCAGAGTGTGGTATCACTGCTCTTGGGCCCGACGACATTCTGTACGCTCTGCTCCATCATCTGCCAACTGACAATATAATTTTTATTGTATCTTTTTAACAGGGTTTGGAGTGAGGGCTCTATTCCCAAAAGTTAGAGGCTGGGTGTTGTCCTCCCCATTCCCAAGCCTGGTAGGGCCATTTCCATGTCTCCAGCTATCGCCCTATTAGTTTAACATCATGCATGTGAAAGCTATTTGAAAAGGTGATCAGTGTCAGGCTTGTATGGTTTCTAGAGAAGGGTTACTTTCTTTCTCCTTCGCAGAGTGGCTTCCATAAATTCTGATGTACTTCCAACAACCTTATCAGGCTCGAGACATCGATCAGTGAAGCTTTTACCTCTAAGCAACATCTTGTGGCTGTGTTCTTTGACCTTCGCAGGGCTTATGACACTGCCTGGCACCATGGCATCTTCCAAAAACTTCATGCCTTTGGGACCCACTGCAGCGGATCACATTGATGTGGTGGCGGGGCTTGAAGTGTGGTTGATGGTGCCACCTACTTTGGAGGCGTGCCTACCTTTTTAGGGTTCATCATTCATTGGCCTCGTTGATCAAGCACCTCCTACATCACTAGTCGAGAAGGCCTGCTGGTGATGTTAGTCTCTGCCCGTTTACCATCTAGGGCAGGACTGTTGCCTCCCAACGTGTTTGCCGTGCGTGGCTTCACGTAATGCTGGGAGACGGGAGTCCTGGGGGTTGAGCGATGCTGCACGGTGCGCCCTGCAGCTAGCAGTACACCTCTTTGGTCCCTTGTTCTGGCTAGACGGGCGGCCTGGTTGGGCCCGACCAGGTCAGTCGGCTGGTCATGCATTGGCTAGGGTCAAGTGGGCACTGGGGGGCCTGGTGGCTCCTATTGTCCTGGAGTCACCCTTGTCCGGGTCCCCCGGTGGTTACCTGCGTATACTCCCCTGCTACCTCTGGGGTCACCAGGGGTGTTGTCCCTGGCATACGACCTCCCTTGTTGGGCTCCATGGTGGGTGGAGCAGTGGGGGAATGAAGGCTTTTTGTATGGTGTATGGAGAAGAAAAATAATGAATTGGCTGGCACCTCGACCCTCTGGCATGCCCCTGGATAATTCTACGGATTCTTCGTCTCTTGTGTTGACCCTGGAGGTTTATGAGGCATCCAGTGGACGGCGACCTCCATCTAAGAGGTCCCATTCCTGCCCCACGAGAATTGTCCGGTCTCTGTTTGACCCAAGTGAATGAAGTCATTTGTGAAGTTTTTTGTCATACACTTCAAAGAAGGGGTGGATCTGAGGAAGTGTGACGTGTTTAATATGCACACAGCACTAGTAAGAGTTTGTGGTAAGTCCCCTAAGTTAGTTCCTCAGGCAGATGGTAGCTTGCTGGTTGCAGTGCCTGATGCAGATTTGAGTGCAAATACGTTGTCCCTGACCCTTTTGGGGGATCATCCTGTAACTTGTTCTTCTCACGTCTCATTAAATTTCTCTAGGTGTAGTTTATGCTAGAGGCTTGATGATGTATGATTAGGCACATTTAACAAGAGAGCTTGCTGATCAACATGTTATAAAAGTGGAGAGAATTAAGAAGATGAGTGGTGGGCTAGTTCTGACGCCGATGCTAATCATTGTATTTGACCTTCTCCATGTTCCTGAGACTTTGACTGCTGGTTGGTATGGTTATCGAGTTAAAGAGTATGTTCCTATGCCAAGGAGATGTTTTCTCTGCCAATGCTATGGTCGCATTGGTTGGTCCTGCCGTCTAATTCTTGGCTTGCCTCCAGTGTGTGTTTCATGTGGGATGGATATTCATGAAGGGAAGGATTGCATTGGTCCTGAGTCTTGTGTTAACTGTGGTGGTAGCCATGCAGCATCAACTAAGTCATGTGATTGGTATAGATTTGAGGAGGTAGTTTTGTCCCTACATGCCAAGGAGAGGCTGAGTTTTCCTGAGGTTAAGGATCGTGTCCAATCTATGTTTGTTCGCCAAGGTGTTACATTTGCTGCTGCACTTTCCAGATCGAGCCCAAGTGTCTCCTCTAGAGATATGACTTCCAAGTCGCGTTCAACAGCACGTGCTTCTGTCCTTGAGCCATCCTCTTCGGCTGTAGTTACGGTTCGACCTGCTTGTGGTGAATATGAAGAGTCTTCCCAACCCTCAATTGCAGTGTCTTCTTCAGTCTCTGCTTCATCTGCACCTGGCAAACGCCACCGTTGTTCATCAGAGTCCTTTGTACAAGAGGACTGACCACCTAAGGTCTCTGTAGTTGACCCGTCTGTTGACACCTCTCCTGTTCTCTCTGTCCAGCAGGCTGAGGGAGCTGGCCAGGTGATGGCAGAAGATGATGGTTCAGCTCTGGTCCTGTTCCCACCTGAGGATGTTGTTGAACAGCCCACTGATGCTTCAGATCTGAAGCATGGGATGGCCTCCTCAAGTGATTCGAATCCTGTGGACTCTACTTCCACTTCTGGGTTTCTGGTGGGGGCACTGGCCGTCCTACATGTCTAAAGGCAGCCCCCAAGCCGCCTTCCAAACAAACTGGTGTGCCCTTTCCAAGAAGAAGTGTAGTGAAACTTACTTTCTCATCCTCACGTTTGCCTTCGGATAGTAGAAAGAGGGTGCGGGTTTCTGGTACTGAACAGGCTCCTTCAAAGGGCTTTCATGAGCATCAATCCAAACCTGCTTGGTAATACTAAACAGAATGGCTCAATCAGTTCCAATTTGTCTTCAACGGAATTGTAGAGGTGCCATGGCAAATTGGGAGGAAAAGCAATTATTACTCTCTGCTCTGAGTCCACTCTGTGTCTGTCTCCAGGAGACAGTGGTGGGGGATAGACCGTTTCCTTCTATCAGGGGGTATGAGGTCTTTCATGCATCTCTTCCTGGCGGTCACAGTGGTGTATATGCCATTCTGTGCTGATCTGATGTCCCCTTTAATTCCTTTACAATACAGTGTCCCCTTCAAGTTTTAGCAGTACAGATGCACGTTGGGAGGCGTTATACCATCTTTGTCTGTACCTTCCACCTTCCATGCCTGTTATGCGTGCTGATCTGGAGACCCTTATTAGTCAACTTTCACCCCTTTTTCTACTACTTGGTGACCTTAATGGCCGCAATCCTTTGTGGGGAGACACTTTCAAATCCCCGGGGTGATCTTGTCTCTTTGGTTGGGGATTTAGATTTGGTTGTCCTAAATGATGGGAGGCCGACCCATTTTCATGTTCAGGCTGGCACGTATTGTCACTGACCTCACCATCTCCTCCCCTGATTGTGCCCCTGATTTTTCTTGGGAGGTTTTAGATGATCTGCATGGTAGTGACCATTATCCTGTGTTGGTCCAGTCTACTCACTCTGTTCCTGAAGCCCATATGCCACGCTGGTGTCTGGACCAGGCTGATTGGTCTCTCTTTGAGGAACTACGTGTATTTGCCTGCAGGGTTACTGATTTTTCAACTATCAATATTGCCGAACGTTATTTTACCAAGACTCTTTTCTCAGCAGGGGTTCATTCCATTGCACAGAGTTCTGGTGTTTTTTCCTGGAGACCTGTGCCATGGTGGAATGATGACTGCTCTATAGCAAAAGGAGCTTACAAAGTGGCTGGTCATCGGTATTTTGCCAATCGTGATGTTGTTTTTCTTAAAATCCAGTTTCGCAGAACACGAGCTTACTATAGATGGGTCATGAAGAACGCTCGCCCTAAGTCGTGGAGGTCGTTTGTTTTTACAGTTACTTCCCCTACTCCACTGCCTATGTTGTGGAAAAAGGTGCACAAGATTTCTGGTAGGTTCTCGCCCCCCTCCCCACTGGTGTTGCAGCTTCATGGAAATCTTGTATTTGCACCAGATGCAGTAGCCTCTGCTCTTGCAAATCAGTTTTGTGCTGTCTCAAAAAAGAATCCTTCTAAGCCGTGTGCTAGCTTTCATAGGAATCAGTAGAGGCTGGGTCTTGACTTTTGCTCTCGTGACGGAGAGCCTAATAATTTAGACTTCAGCCTCCGTGAGCTGTGTGCTGCCCTGGGCATGACGACATTCCATACAATTCTGCTTCATCATCTGCTGATTGGTTCTTTACAGTTTTTACTGGACCTTCATAACAGGGTTTGGAGTACGGGTTCTATCCTAAGAGTTGAAAGTTGGGTATTGTCCTCCCCATTCCCAAGCCTGGTAAGGACCATTCACATGTCTCTAACTATCACCCTATTTGGTTAACATCATGCATGTGCAAGCTGTTTGAAAAGATGGTCAGTGTCAGGCTTGTGTGGTTTCTGGAGAAGGGTTGCTTTCTCTCTCCTTCGCAGAATGGCTTCCATAAATTACGGTGTATTTAGGACAACTTTAGTAGGCTCAAGGCGTTGATCTGTGACGCTTTTGCCTCTAAGCAACATCTTGTGGCTGTGTTCTTTGACCCTGAGAAGGCTTATGACACAGCCTGGCACCATGGTATCCTCCAACAACTTCATGCCTTTTGTTTACGTGGTTGCCTGCCTGTGTTTCTTGAAGACTTCTTGATTGATTGTGTGTTTCGGGTCCGTGTGGGTTCTACCCTCTGTGCCCCACTGTGCCAAGAGGAAGGTGTCCCACAAGGGAGTGTCCCAGGTGTTTCCCTGTTTGCAGTGGCCATCAATGATATTCTTGACACTGTGCCTGCTGGGGTATCCTCATCCCTTTTTGTGGATGACATAGCTATATGGTTTTCTGGCTCCTGCATGTCTGCTATTGAGCGGCACAACTCACCTTGGACGAGATTTCTGCCTGGGCCACTTCCAAGGGTTTTCGGTTTGCCCCTTCTAAGACTGTGGCTATGCACTTTTGTAGGATGAAAGGGGTACACCCAGACCCTGATCTCCAACTCTGTGGTAGGAGACTCCGTTGTGTGGCAGAGATGAAATTCTTGGGCCTGACGTTTAACCGCCATTTGACTTGGGTATCACGCATAGCAAACCCTAAAGCATCATGTTTGAAGGCTCTCAGTCTACTGAGGGTTCTTTCCCCATACCTCTTGGGGTGCTGACTGGAGGACACTCTTGCATTTGTTTCAGGTTTTTGTGTTCTCCAAGCTGTCATATGGCTGCGAGGTTTACTCCTCTGCCACAGAGTCCAGACTAAAAACTCTAGATGCTGTCTGTCATGCTGGTCTTCACCTTGGAACTGGGGCTTTTCGGTCATCTCCGATTCCCAGCTTGTTGGTGGAAGCTGGTGTGCCTCCCTTAGATTTACTGCATCATTCTGCACTGTGCCGGCTCCGGATTCGTCGCCTTCCGCACTCACTTGTTTGTGAGTGTGTGTTGGGACAGTCTTGTTTTTTGTATTATAGTAGACACCCTCACATGCCTCGTCTGTTTGGCTATAGGGTTCGGGATATCATGGAGGAGTTTGGTTTGTCGGCAGTACCTGTCAGTCCTGTTTGGACCCCGAGGGTTGTGCCATGGATCTTGTCCAAGGTAACTTTCTGCAGGTTTTTTTGCAGACTCAAAGGATTCTGTCGCTCCTCAGGCTCTTTTACAGATATTTTTAGAACATTTCTTCTAGTCATGGTGGTTCTGTGCCTGTGGTGTTTCCCGATTTTAGCCATGGAAGTAGTCTTCCTTTGGCTGCATCAGTTTTTACTGCACAGTTGTCAGCTATTGCTTTAGCTCTGAAGTTGGTGTTCATGCACCATGGCAATTATTTTACTATTTTTAACAACTCAAGGGGCGCATTTGGCCCTGAACTCTTTTAACTCTTCCCATCCTATAGTTTTTGCTATTTGGGAATGACTGTTCCTAATTCGTCGTCGGGGGAAGAGAGTGGATTTCAGCTGGGTTCTTGCATATGTTGGTGTCATAGGTAATGAAAGGACTGATGCACTAGCTAAGGCTGCAGCTTTGTGACCTATGCCTGTTTCTCGTCCTCTACCTCCTACTGATTTACGCACTCCATTACTGTTTGCTGTTCGCGCTTGTTGGCAGTTGCGGTGGGATAGCGTTCCTGTCAACAAGCTAAAGGAAGTCACCAAGTTCTTCTCTCAGAGGGTTTGCCCTACAATACCTCATAAGTTAGAGACTGCTCTGGCTCACCTTTGCATTGGACATACCAAGCTCACACATGAGTTCCTCATGTGTGGAGGCATGCAGCCATTCTGTGATGACTGTTTGGTTCCCCTTACTGTCAGGCACTTGCTGGTTGAATGTCCCACTTTGGGCGACTTACGTCGGAGGCTGCTACTGAGGCACTGAGGGGAGGGTCGTGTATACTGTCTCTCTTCGATGCTTGGGGGAGAGCCTGGTACCCCTGGAGACGATGTATTTTATTTCTGAAGGGGGCTGGCCTCCTTCACCTTTTTGACTGAACTGTTTTTACTTTGATATCTAGTTTGTAATATGGATTTTTTGCTTTTTAATGTTGTTAAGTTTCTATTGCTTATATTTTTGCTTATACGGCGCCATATGACCTTGCTGTCGTGTTCAATCAATCAATCCTTTCTAAGGCTAAGCAAGATAATCCCTACTATCTTCTAATAATCTAATATTGGACTAAGATAATGATTTTGCACAGTATGATTATTCTGAAGATTACATAGGTCTACTGCATCTTCAGTAACTACATTATCAGTATTCAGTGATTCTGCACTGCTGTGGGACTGAATGTGTTTCTGAGCAAAAACATGATGCTTACATTTAATATGATCAAGCCAGGACCTTATATTTGTATACGTCTTATAGCAGCCATAAATAATGCACTTTAACCTAAAGTCAGGATATAAAGCGTGGCCAAACTTATAATGAAGTGTAAATCTATTAACCTGTCCAGTCCCGACCGATTCTTTACCCAACACACCACACAAAAGATTTTCAACTTTTTTTTTCAAACCTCCGCTTCTGGTGAGAAACATCGAAAATTCATAGAGAAATCGCCCTCCTGAGCTTATTAATGTTTGTAAAGGTGTCAGTCAGCCTTACATTTTCCTTCTTTCTCAGGGAACCTGGCTAAAGAAAATGAACTATGGAACGGTTAACTAATTCAAGCCACTTTAAATTGTATTTATTTTTTTTCTGGTCTGAATTTATGTGTAGTACAAGTCTATATTCGTTTCCACAAAATAATATAGGCAATAAAAGCATTGTTCACTCACCCAAAATCTCAGCATATGGCACCTTCCTTTATGACATTACCACCTCATCACTTCTGTTTGTTCCTCCCTCTAGCTTCTTTGTTTCCTTGTCCTCCACCTCAGTAATCACTTTCACCGTGAATTTCGTCACTGGAGAGACCATGGGGCAACATATCTTTACTGGCCAGGTTACTGCTAACAGGTGAATTGCCAAGTGTGGGGGTGAGGGGGGGAGGGGGGCCAGGCAGTATCCCCGCTTGAGAGCAAGCAGAGGAAGGTCTCCCACATATGCCTACCAAAAATCACCCGCGAATCTTGAAAAATGTGCAAACAACGGGCCTTGAAACTGACTGATGTACGATGCACGTCGGTGGGTCTGTCCACGGAAAAAAGTAGTGACGTGCATCGTACGTCAGTGGGAGTCAGCGGGTTAAAATGCCTAGTTTCATGATCACAAAAAGAACAACAAAATCTTTCTCTTTCGTGCATACTGTACTAAAGTTAGGTAATTTTGTGTTATACAGAACTCTAACATACAAATGCCCCGAACATAACTTATATTATCCACTTAGGAAAACCTTATCAACAGTGTAAGTAGCAATATGGGAGTAAGTGAAATATTGATGATAACAGTCATGCTTATAATACATGTGTGATATAGGATGGAAGTGTGGATGCCATTTAAGTTCCAAATTGCGTTCTAAAATATACATATCATTATTGAAGCATATTATGAGTATTATATTTGTAAATATAATTATACTGAACACAATTTACTGCTACTCTAGCCAAGTACAGTACTTGAAACGAAACGAACTCTCCTAGATTTTGTCCAAACTCTGACACCCATGAGGCTGGTTTGTTCTTTGGCTTAAGCCAAACTGGCCCTGCAAAAACACTCTAAACAAACACCCCAGTCAACTGATGACTGAAAACACCATTGCAGATCAAATGCGCCCCGATGACGATACCCCCACCCACCGAGGAGATAACGGGGAGGTGACAACCACCTTACAAGGGGGCACCGGACAGGTGACTCTACATTCCGGGCCACACCGGCCCTCGTCACCTACTTCCATACGCCCCTTCTCCCAGCAACCAGACCAACACCAAGGTAGCAGTCCGAGGAAATTACTCTCTGGCCACAGCAGCCATCGCCAAACTCGGGGTGGGATTTGCTCTCAAGCAGTCCCATGTAGGCCCTCGGCAGATCCTGCTGGACCTGTAAGCAGGGGGGGAATGACCACCGGTCTTCCCAGTCCTACGGTACCCCAGGGGAGCAGCGGTGCAGCAACATTCACCGGATTTACTGCAGAGGTAGCGACTGCCGATTCTCTCACTTCTGCCACCCACCTTCAGGAGTGGAGGCACGGTTACGTCTGCCAGACTAACCACTGTGAGAGCGTCCGCCGGACCTCTCCTGCCGGACCTGCCATAGCAGAGGCACCAGCCAGGTTCTCCACGGCTGCGACTCTCCCCCGGCAGCAGAAGCGTGGTAGCATCCGCCGGACCTGCCCAGCTGAAAGAGTCCACCAGATCTCTCCCTCCCGCAGCCCCCCGGGACGAGTGGTGCCCCAGTAACGTCCACTGGACTTACCGGGCGGGAGGAGCATCCGCTGGATCTCCCTCCTATACTGCCCAACCCGGGAGCCTGGGTAACGTCCGCCAAACTTGCCAGGCCGGAGGAGCTTCCTTGGAATCTCCTTCATCCTCGGTGTGGAGTTCTGGTAGCGTCCATCGGACCTGCCAAGTAGAGGGAGCAACCACCGGTTCTTCCTCCTCCTCTAGGTCGGACGCTCCCATAGAGGAGCAAGTCTGGCTCGGCCCACCCCTCCTGTGGCCGAGCAAGATGCTCCTCCTCCTCCCCCCTTACAACTTAGGACAGAGACTGCTCCCCGCAGATACGTCATGGCAGGATGTGTGGAGTGGACCAGTCATAGGTGTCCTGTTGATCCAGCCGTTCCCTCTATGTGCCCAGACGCTAACAGACTCCCATGGACACCGCGGCCGCAGACAAGCTCTGACAGCCTCCTCTCCCCGGCGAGACCCAGCCCCCAGTCACCGAGGGGCACGCCACCAACCCCGGACTCCACCCAGCCCGAGGCAGCCCACCACACCCCACTACGTCCCAACGCCAGTGTAGGACCGCCCGCCTCTTGTCCCTGTTCAGCCCCAGTCCCGAGGGCCCGCCAATTCCCTAGGCTGCCTCCCAGAGGACCCAAGACGGACCTCCGCCTACACCGCTTCACCATCCACGTCGTGAGGCAGCCCCACACCACCCAGACAGCCTCCCCCCTACACCAGGCCACCACCTGAACCTTCCAGGATAAATCCCAGAACCGTGAGTTTCACTGTTCCCTGTTGTAAGTCCCCACCAGAACTGTAAGTGTTACTGTCCCCCTGTGGTAAACCCCCCAGTGAAGTATTCCCCGTGCAACTCTCCCTCCCCTGTGCCAATATAATTAAACAAGATGTGACCTAGCTGTGAGTGGAGGGACATTTTAAATGATACAACTGAGTCAGCGCTAACAGTATCATCTGACAGATATTCCAGAGGTCTGTACATCTGTGTTGTAAGGATCACCCCCAGTGGCCCGTATACTCCTGTTGGTGAACATAGTGACTCACGACCCCCTTGTGACTCCCAGTGTGCTCCTATGAATGTGAAGGTTCAGTGCTCCCCAGTGTCACAAGCGAACTATACACAACGCCCAGAAATGCCAAACAAATATTGAACAGTGTGTGTTGCCCTTGTCGGGACTTACAGTGAGCACCAGACTTATAATTCCTAAGGTGTATTTCTGCTATATTTGTGTGTTGCCCTCAGCTGTACCATATGGGATTCTGTAAGTGCCACATGTGATATTCTATATTGTATTGTGTCAGTTGATCTATGTTAATATAGGTGTAATACTGGTTTGCCTGTGTTTTTGCCCTGTTCCTTTAGTATATGTTCTGGCCCGGTCTTGAAATAAAGAACCCAAGGCTTGTGCCTGTGTCTTAGGGAACAAGAAGTCGTGCCATAAAACACAGCATAACAGCAGATGTTGGAGATCCAGATATTTTGGAGCTAAGCAGTAGTTCTTCCCTCCATAAGGGAACTTTTCCGTTGTTTGCAGACATGCAAGAGCTAGCAACTGTAGTGGCCACCCGTGTACTGGAATAGATGAACCAGGTCACTGCGTTGTCGATCTTAATGGCAACAGGCACCACGTACGTAAAGCAGGCGGGTGTTTACTCACCTGGTTGGCTACCTCATTACAGTTTAACAATATGGCTCAGTAGGAATCTGCTTTTCATGAAACAGGGCAGCCCATACCTGCTGGGACACCAGCCCCAATTCCTATACACATCATTATCAGAATATACTATTGAGTAGGAGCTGAGTTTTGTGCCATATGCAGGGTACATTCACTACTTGAAAGACTTCAAATTATGAATCGTAGTTATTCAATATAATTAAACAAGATGTGACCTAGCTGTGAGTGGAGGGACATTTTAAATGATACAACTGAGTCAGCGCTAACAGTATCATCTGACAGATATTCCAGAGGTCTGTACATCTGATACTGAAAAACCTACGTCTACACTCGGCTGAAGTGCAGGGCTTGGCCACCTTAAATCTATGGCCCCTGGTGTGAGTTAATAAGGGAAGAGAAAAAAGCTCAGGCAGTGCAATTTGGGACTGGCAATGGAAGATTTTCAAGCATTTAATAAGGTCAGCTCTGATCAATCTCTCTTTTATAGAATACAGGTCCAGGTTTTTCAGACGGTCAGCATAACTGAGTTCGAACAGGTCATTGATTTGCTTAGGAGCCGCAGGTCTCCGTAGTAGCCCGTATTCCATGCAGTGGAGCCAAACACCAGGATAGGCCTGATGTGGGATTTGAACAATGTCAACATAAAATCTCGGTCATGACAGAGGGTGGACTTCAATAAATTATTTGCCTGGCCTGCTGGTTTGTTTACGGTATTTCTTATGTGCGAGTGGAATTTCAGCAAACTGTCAACCAAGATACCCAGTCTTTGTGTGTAGTTTCTACAGAGAGACTGCTGTTGTTCATGTGGTAGTGCTGAAGTGTGCCAATGGAGTTCCAATCTACTGGGCCTCTCTGACATCATAGTACAGTGCACTTGTCAAGACCAGCGTAAACCCCAGGGCTCAGCAACCTTGTACACCATATCCATGTCCTTCTGGCACGTACTTATATCTGTGGCTAACGAGGAACAGGTGTTTTGATGCAGTTTGAGGTAAATCTTCATTTCATCAGCAAAATATTTGCATTTGGAGCATATATATGAGGGTAGAAAGTTTATATATACCAGAAAGAGCAAGAGGCCTAGAACAGATCCCTGGGGGATGCCACTGAGAACATTCCTTGAGGAACTGGTGCTGCCAGACACAGACACTTGCATGGTGCGGCCAGACAGGAAGTCAGAGATCCAGGTCAGCAAGGAACCACTGACCCAAAGTAGCCTCAGCTTGTCAGTGATTATCGAATGGCTGACAATGTCAAAGGCTTTGCTAAAGTCAAACAAGACGACATCCACGACATACCCAGTGTCCAACCACGCCGCTGCATCATTGTACACAAGTAACAGTTGGTTGTCTACTGTTCTACCCTGTCTGAATCCATACTGCTCATTTGACAGCACTCCATTAGTATCAAGATAGTTGTATAATGCCTCTGTAATAAATCTCTCCAGAGTTTTACAGCAAACAGAGGTTAGGCTAATAGGCCTATAGGTTAAGAGGTATCAAGAGCCTTTACTGAATATGGGAATGATAATGGATTTTTTCCAGTCCTGTGACAATTTACCAATAGTGACAGACTTTTGAAATATCAAAAATAAGGGTAAAGCTAAGGCTGGGCAATATTTCAAAAGACTGGGGTCCAGGGCATCAGTTCCCATACTGGTGTTCGAGACCAGTGCCATGAACTTGTTTCTCACTTCTTACAAGGATAATGTCACTCTATCGAGGATACCCTCAAAAGTTTGGTGAAGGCGGGGAGCATGAGGAGCATGTGTTGAGTAAACTCTGGAACTGTCTTCCTCTGTCTGTATTTCCTACTTCCTATGATCTCCAGTCTTTCAAACGCAGTGTGTCCAGGCATCTCGAATTGAACGGATCTTGAATTTGGCTCTCTTTTGTATTGTTTCTGCTTTTTCGTGGAAGGAACAGTATGCAGGCCTGTGGCCTTTGGTTCCTTCTTCCTTGCATAAAAAAAAAAAAACTGTACAAAAATGCATAGCAAAAGTTTCTGCCATCCGAGTACAGTCGGATGTTAACACTTCCATTGTCCAACCTTACTGGTGAAATGGTTTTGAGGAGACCTGTAGTTTTCTAATCAGTGACATTTCGTGATTGATTTGCATATGTGTAAAGTAGTTACGAAAGCTGTCATTGAAAGAGTCGTAGTGTAATTGAGCTCGAGAAGCTTCAGGAGATAGTCTTCCATAAACACTCCTGGAGTGTTTGAATGTTTCCCAAGCTCTTCTGCAACGGTTTTTCAAGGCCTTGGGAGGTGGGGAAGGTATTCTGGGCATATTCGGCACATACTGGTCAACTAATGGGCTAAGGATGGACTGGAATCTGTCATACATAGCATCAGTCGATAGGCTTTGAAATTCAAACTGCCAGTCTGTTTCACACAGATGATTATTTACTTAGTTGTATTTGGCTTTTTGCCAGGAGCACCTGGAGTGCAAATAGCTATCTTTCACAACATCGGCCCGAAAATAATATTGTAGTAGCACCGGACAGTGTCCACAGTTGGGCAGGGGACTCGCTACCTCAATTTCTCCTACTCTGTCATTCTCAGATGTGAAGACAAGATCTAGAGTGTTGCCTGAGCTCAGAGTTGCCATCTCAAATTCACGAAATAGCGCTAGATTGTTACTAAAAACGCGCTAAAGAGCGCTAAATATTCTGAAAAAGGCACCAAAAAAAGCGCCAACTAATGTTTCTACACACGATACGTTGATTCTGACCTACACACATATTTCAAGTACACTTTTACACTCACCAGTTATGACTGTGGTACTTGGGTTACTGTAGATCTGCTAGATCCCACTCTATGATCTCTCCTTGATCTTCCTCGGTGAATGTCTCTGCTCCCTGGTCTGACTGAGATGATGTTGATGGTTGAGATGAGGTCTGATATGCTTCCACTGACCCAACTTTTCTCAAGACACTCTCAGGTAGTTTATAATCGTGACAGGATTTGCCATGCCTTCTCAGTCCATACTTGATTGTCAAAACAGCGTTTAAGCTCTTGATGGCTAATCGGTTACGCATATTCGACTTGACAATACCCATCTGACTAAAAACCCGTTCCACATCTGCATTAGAATGGGGTAAACTGAGTGTTGTTAAGGTCAGGTCAGACAGTTCTTTGAAAGGATTTTCTCCAGTCGCATCCCTATATGACGCTATTTCTGCCCACAGTCCAATAGTGTCAGATGTCTGTGTCCACTGGAGAGTATGAAGTTTTCTCCACTGGAAGTCGATGCGCGTGAGTATTTCTGCATCATCAACAAACAATTTTGCAAGGTCCAATATATCATTTTTCACTGGCTTTAGGCATTCACTCCCACTGAAGGATGACATTGACTGGAGTACTTTAAAGTTCTCAGGCAAGCGTTGACGACGTTGTGTGACAAGCTCTATTACAAATTCTATGCATCTTCGTCGAATATCACTCGCGATCTCATCAGGAAACTTGCATTCAGATATGTTTTTTTCAAACTCATAGCCAAGATACGGCTTGGGATCCAAGTGTTCCTGAAGGGAATCACTTTCCTTTAACTTTTTACCTGGTATGACAATTTTAGCACTAAGGGAGTCAATAAGATGCACTAGATCACTGAGCAACTTTGTTGGGTCTTGGACATCAGCTTCGAATTTCTTATTCACACTTTGAACTTCACTAAGAATTTGTTTCAAAAATATGAGAAACACATAATTTCTCATGTCACTAAACATTGAGAACAAAAGATCTGCAGTGTAGCATCGCTCATTTTTTCTTGCAAAGTCAAAATGGGTTTTGAGCTCAGTCCACTGCTGCACTATTCTTAGAATTGCAGATTCAATGGACATCCATCGGGTCTGGCTCATCTGTATTAGTTTCAAGGGAGGCTTTCCTTCGTTTATTAGTCCATACAGTTCCTTGTATCTAGTTTGGCGCACTGCAGAATGTGAAAACCAGTTATATGTGTCTCGGATCAATTAGTCCAAATGCCTAGGTAGACATTCGGTAGCAGCATGAGAAACAGCGAGCTGAAGTGAGTGACACACACATTTGACTAACATTAGATGAGAAATTTCAGATTTTAGCCTTGCATAAACTCCACTACTGACACCAATCATAACTGAAGCATTATCAGTGCCAAGGGCAATAAGATTCTGCAACTCAAGTCCATTACGTTTCAGAGAATCCTTCAGTGCATGACAGATTGCATCAGCATTACATTCTCTCAACTCAACTAGGTCCAAGAATGTAACCACAACAAGTTTTTTTCCCTCCGAGTAATAACGAATAGCTATACCTAGAAGCTTGGTTACAGATATGTCATTGCTCTCGTCTATCAGTAAACTAAATTTACTGTTTCCAATGTCATTTTTCAAATCACGTGCAAAATATGGAGCAAGTATATTACACACAACAGCACTACACTTTGATCTTTTCAGTTTTAGGTCTTTACATCCTTTACTGTCCGAGAAATGATGTTTGCAGAGCGCACTTAAATGATCCACTACTCTCAAGGAGCAATGTTCAGCTGTGAACAAACACAAGCCTGCTTCAGTTTCATGTACACTTTCACTTGGTTTCACAAACTGAAGTTTGGGTTGTCTTTGTGACGAAAATGGTTCCTCAGCCTTCTTGTGTTTCAGTGTCTTTTTGTGCCTTTCTAAATCACTCAATTTTGCAGCTATCGTGCATTTGCAGTACTTGCAGAAACATTTCGTGTCGTCTCCGTCTACTTTAAACCTGGAGTCAGTTAGCCACTGAACGCTGAAGTGTTGTATTTTTTAATTTTGCTACTCATGATGTAGGCAGTCAGAAATAATAGGCTAATCGAGGAAGACAAAAGTGGCAACAACTTATCACACCGAGGTTTAACTCTCTACTGACCAGTCCACGACGAGGCAGGAACATTGTATGGGGAAGTGAGGGAACTCACTCGTCGTGGACACGTCCAACTTTGCTCCACATGTAAATAGTACAAACTGCGTGATTTATCACTTTGTAAAACAAAATTAAACTACTTTTTCTGATACCTTAAAGTGTTCCAGGAAAACTAAGTATTGTATATTTGAAATGTAGGTAAAATCGCTAAATCTGGAGGTAAATTGGGTAAAAACGCGCCAAATAGCGCAATGGCGCTATTTTCAAAATTATCGCGCTATCATCAAAAAGCGCTAAATCTAGCGCGTTTCGCGCTAAAATGGCAACCCTGCCTGAGCTTAAATGCGTGGGCCTCGTTGCCCACTGGTGCAAACCCAGACATGCAAAACAATCCAGAAACAACTGGTGGTGGGGAGGATATTTCATAGCCAGTGCTGTGCTTGATTACCCGTTGATAAGGGGTAAGTTAAAGTCCCCAACAATTAGTACCTCTTTAGATGGACAAAAGTCTAGTAAGAAATTTAGTAATGCTAGGTTATCAGCATCACTGTTGGAAGGAGGGCAATATATAACAATTATGTACAGGTTAAAAACTAGTAAATGGACTGCACAGACATTATTACAGTTGGTGTTAATACATATATGACTTATACTGCTCCTTATATAGATACATACTCTGTGCTTATGGGTGTTGTCTTTGGTGTCAGTGAGAGGTTAAAATTATTAATTTGAACAAAGGAATCAGGGGTTTCAGGCAGCAGCCAGGTTTCAGCGACTCCAAAAATATCTATATCATTATCTGACCGAAAATCAGAGATCATATGTAATTTATCAATGAGAGAACCCAGATTAAATTTGTGAAAACTCACTCTTGCCTGGGAGGACTGCGAGATTACCGGTTTAAATTTCTTGTAGGTGTACTATCCTGTGAGTGGGTTGCAGCAACCTGAGTGTCCAAAAGTGTAGGGGGAGGACCAACAATACTAGGCTGGGTTCGGGAAGTCCTGGATATGGCTGTGGCATTTCCACCAGCATAAGGCCTAGCTGGGTGGATCTCAGTGGGTTCCCTGGCCCCTCCTCCACTGGCTCTGGCACATTGTGCATACCTGGCATGCAGTTCCATTCTTTGGTTGTATGTCAGGTCCCTACTGATATAGATGTGGCTAAATTGGGTATTGTGCAACTTCCTCGCATTATCTAGCAGGTCTTTCTTCACAGTCATCCAAAATCTTAGCACGGTACAACTTTTTTCCCTGCTAATGCCTGTTATATCTGATAGAGTTACCTGGGATCCCAGAATGAGTCTGGTAATAGGATCTAAAGCAGTATTTACAGAGTCAGCAGATTGTATCTCGAGGCCTCTAATTATTATTGATGACTTCCTTTCATTCCTCTCCTCCATTTCTCTAGCTTCCCCTCTGATAAGAGTTCTTAGGCTATCCCTGTCTGTCATGGATGGGCCAAGCCTAGGCACAGGCTGTTGGTCAGCATGACCTGCTTGGCCATTACTGCTCAGGTCGGGCCTAGCAGAGTTTGGACAGCCTTACATAACTTTTTGACCGTTTGGAACAATTGCCAAAATGCAGAGTTAGACACGGTGCCACTCTTACCAGTAACAGAACGGCACTCTGTGCAAATAAAGGCAATGCCTTGACCGTCATACTCTCTACTAGCTGGTCTGGGAGACCCAGACACATAGATGTGGGGTGAAACCAGGTTTCACAGTGATCACAGCCAATAGCATCTAACCTAGTCACAATATTGCACATTCCACAAAGATCAGATGTATGATTATCTGTAGTTCCAGGCAGAGGGGGAAAGGTGTCTGATGAAGAGGCCGAGTTGTTTACTTAATGTGCTTGAGGGGCAGAGGCCATGTTTGTTTTGGATTGCAGTGGCAAAAATTAAAAGTTACCCATACCCCGTCCATGTCTAGTGGTTCTCCCCCGAGCCATAACTGAAAAAAATAATCAGGGAAACATCAAACCAGGCTAGAAGAGCTGGAGTGTGCTGGGGACCGGCGAAGTGGAGAATTTCACGAAAATGCAGGAGCAGCGCCGAGCACGTCCTCAACTCCTCAGTTCATAAACGACCAATCCAATGCGTTTTGACCACTGGAAAGATGAAGGGCATTATACTGTATAAGGAAAGCTTTATACTTACAAACTTGGGGTGCTTGTTGAGAACCCTAGGAACAAGCTACTCTCAGTGACAGTGTATGGGAAAGTAGACAGAACTCATATTGATATTATGGTGAACTGGTAGCAAGCTTAATAATCATTATGGATACTTAACACATTTGTGACCATCATGTTCGTAATGTGGCCAAAAAGTTATGTTTGTTGATGTTAGGAAACAACTGGAATCATGGACAGGTTAGGTTTTGATATTCATAAGATATGAAACATCCCAAAAGTTTTGTAAGCAAAATTTGGTTACTTCATTTAATGTACTTATTAGGCTTTGCAGCACCAATAAATTTACAACCCTTGTCGTTTTAAGCAATATCAAAGTTCCATAATTGAAACTGTGTAAAGTGAACATACCACAGCACAAGTCTCTCCACATTTTTACCTCCCACTTCCCATCTGCACATTTTATATTGATAAAATAATAGATTTTATGGTTGTGTTGCTGGTTAGATCATTTCAGGAGTATGAGTTTGAGGTTTCTGAAAAGTTTGTCTGTTTGTGACTAGGTAGCTGAGAGGAAGCTTGATAGGCCAATAGTTTTCATGGCAACAGGTAATGAGTTTGTCAGAAATTTTGGTAAAGGCGATGGTAAGCCTAGGCAGCTGACTACAGATCATGTTGGTTGGATGAAATCTGAGCATATGATCACATACAAACAGGAGTTTGGCATGCCTTATTCAGTTTGACAGAAAAGGAACCAACTTCATCACACAGATGTTGTGCCTGCCAAATTTATATATATTTATCTCTATTATTTTCTTTTGGGTGCAGATGATTGTTTGGCCACTTAAGTGCTGTATTAAGTTGGTAGCATGCTGTTTGAATACATGTCTGGTTCATTCAATTTGCATGATACTGGCAGTACCTTCATTAATGTAGGTTTCTCTGGCTCTGCTCATGACAGCCGAATTTTCAAAACAAAACTCAATCATTTAATGACACATTCGCCATTAACTGTTTTCATTACAAATTACTATCACATTATTGGGGTTTCTGCTTTTCAACGGTTCACCAACCTTCTCATTCCCTTCCAAGATACAGGAAATTTTAATGATTTGCAGAGAAAACTTAATAGGAAATTGTCACAAAGTAGATATGTTATAGAAAATGCTTTTGCTTTCCTTAACCTCTTAACCACAGGTCATCACTCTCGTGACGGTCAGGCACAATGGGTCAAACCGCGGGGCGTCCCTTTGGTGATTCTGTGTTGTTTTGAATTCGCCCGGGCTTTCAAGTGGTGACTTGTATCATCTATCAGTACTGCCAATGTCCAACAATAGTCACAGCTGCTAATATCATCAGCACTCCTATCCACTGTTGACAATTTAGCCATTTTCTCCTATTCTAGACTCCTCTTCCTACCTCCCCTCCATTACCCTCGTGTCGTCTGCTCAGCCGCTCTGCGCTACGCAAATCTTCCCCGGATTTTTCCACTGATTTCATCGATTGAAATGAGCCCTATGCAATATTCTTATACAAAATAATGTATATATAAAAAAAATAAGGTAATTGATAGTGCCATACACCTGGAACTGGCTAATTATCACTTGGCAACATCCAACCTGCACTCATTCGCTAATTTCCCCTGCTTTTTTCCTCTTGAAATATGGTGTATGACCTATTCTCGTAATATAAATGTATATAAGAAAGAAAGGGAGAAGCCTGAGTGATATTTATATTCACCTGGAACTACCTAATCTATTGTATATTGTCTAGATTTCCTACGACTTATTTCATAGCATATACATTAGCAGCTGCCATTTTCAACTCTTGGCTACCGAGATACGTATTGTATAGTCAGTCCACTGTCGTCCTTCAAGGTGGAATCACATCACAGTCGCGCCTCTCCATTTCCGCCACTTTTGCACCCATTATAATAGGTCCTGTGACCTCTACCCCTACTAAACATCATGTAGGAAGCGGTAAAGGACTATAGATACATATAAGTGTAATATAGTACTAGAAATAATAAAGTGTGAGTGTGCAGAGTGTGTATATGAATAAGAAATGACAGAACACGAGCAGCGAACTAGCGCGAGTGGGAAGCTCGTATGTGCTCGTATTTAACATTGCTTTCAGTGTTTTTTTTTGGGGGAGTATGGATTCCAAACTACTTGGAAATCATTGAATAATGTTTCTAGTGATAATATCAAGCAGTGGTATTCATATTATGGGATGTCGGGAAGTGTAAAGTGGAGACTTAGTTACCCAACTTCAAAAGTCTCCACAAGTCCTACAGTAGTCGACGAAGGCTCAGCAAACATCCCAGGAGAAAGCTGAAGGTATGTGCCATATGCATTTCAGTCGTTTCATTTTTGAAGGCTCCAACATGCTTGCATGCATCGGCCTAGGTCATCTCATGGGGCTCTCCATGCTGCTTGATCTTTGGCAGCCTCCCTGTTCAGTCCCTTAACCCTGAGGTCACACTCAATGACCTCGTTCCATGTCTTTCTCAGTCTACCCTTCCCAACCCCTCCCCCATATATACATATGTAATTATAATATTCTAGGACTAATAACTGATTTTTGGCAAATATTAAAAAAAAAAGTCAGTCGGAGTGTGGATTTGCCCCGTAGGACGTGCAAGAACCGCATCCATCAACCCCGCGGTTAAGGGGTTAAAGGCCGGTTCAGGCGTAAGAAGTATATTGATGCAGATGTCCAAAGAATTCCCCAGATAGTACAGGCTTGCTGCATACTCCGTAACATTACCCTACACAACCCTGTAGAAGAAACCCTTCTTCTAAATGAAGGCTCTGTTGAGGTTAACATGATGATGAACATGATCTCTTGATCAAATTCATCTGCCTGATGTTAGTGGCACTGGGAAAAGTCTTTTCATTGCTAGTATTTTGTAAAGTGAATCTACTCTGTTTAGGGGAGTATCTTGAGTTACATGTTAAGACAGAGTGAAGCATTATGGTACTGTTGTGGATGTGACTAAATGTCTTGGGAGAAGTGGTCTGAGGTTGTATGACCCTGTGGAAATTGTGGAAAGTGAAAGACAGAATAGGATGGTGTGAATAAGGTGGAAGACGATGGGGGATGGGAAGACCAAGAATGTGATGAATGGAAGGAAGGATTGTGGAGAAACAATAAACAAGAGAGAGGGTGGTGTGTACTGGAGGGATGGTAGTTATATGGAAGAGGATCGTGTGACATGGAAGCATAGGTTAAAAAACAAAACATGGTGATTTTTTAAGTGAAGATTAAACCCCAAGTTACATTCCAAATTATGCCTGTATGCAGATCCTAGTAAAATGTTTGCCGATTGTAAAAAATTTCAGTTATTCGTGTTTTTGCTTTAGCATAGGAACCTTTTTTGTGTATACTAGTTATCAATATAAGTCATACCTTAAGGCATTACAAAAGGATTCCATTAAACTCAATGAAACTTCAAAAATACCTTTTACTGTCTCCAATCACTCAACACAATATGGAAAACATATGGTTTGCTTGTTAGATTATACTATACCTTACCTTAAATTACCAGTAATAAGAAAATAACCCTGACAGCAAGGCTAATAATCATCCCTCTTATATAGAATAAGAAAAAAATAATACAGTACATACATGCACCTGAGAAAACAGCATCTCTACAGAAAGTAATGTCACTGCTGACACCACAAACGG
>JAGKTI010011927.1:0-25469 GCA_018397915.1 Birgus latro | reverse complement strand
ATATGTTACGTAGGCTGGACTGGGTGGGTTTGCGGCTGGGGAGGGGGAGGTTATATGGAATAAGCAAAATGAGGTAAGTAAGGGGGTAGATAGGGTATGTGAGGGGTCGTAGGATATATGAAGAGGTACAGTGGGGTATTTAAGGAACTACAGTATATGAGGGGGAGAGCAGGGTATGTGAGCGAGTATGAAGGGTATATGCTGAAGGTAGAGTGACGTACCTGAGAGGGTAGCACAGAGTATATGAGGCAATAGAGTGATGTATGTGAGAAAAAGAAGACTCTATTTATGCCTGTCGATTGCAAAAGGGTGATTAAGGAAGGCAGTTATTTAATGTTTGTCCCAGCCATTCTTCTGAAATATGACATGCAATAAACTACGCGGAGTTGAGTTGGCAAGGAGTGTGTGAGAAGGAAGAGGGCTGGCTATGTGAGCAGTGTGTTGTGAGGTATGAGAGTGATATAGGATGGGTTTGTGAGGTGAAAAGTTTGGTGTATGTGAGAGGGCTAGGGTGGGATACGGGACGGGAGATAGGATGGGGAATTTTGGGGATGGAGTGGGGTATGTGCTGGGGATAGGGTGGAGTATGTGAAAGGGAGAGGGTTAGGAATGTGAATGGGAAAGGGTGAGGTATGTGAAGGGGTTAGGGTAGGGTATGTTAAGGAGACAGAATGGAACATGTGTCGGGGATGGTGTGGGTATGTGAGGATTGAGTATGTAAAGAGGGTAGAGTTCGGTATGTGAGGACGTTAGGATCGTGCATGTGATGGCGATAGGGTGGGGTATGTGAAGGGATTCTGGTGGGGTATGTGATGGGGACAGGTGAGTATGTGACGAGGATAGGATTGGGTATATAAAAAGGATATGGAGGGGTATGTGAGGAGAATAGGATGAGGTTTTTGAGAGGGACAGAGTGGGGTATGTAAGGATGATAAAGGGAGATATTTGTAGGTGATAGGGTTCAGTGAGGTAGATATGGTGGGGTATCTGACCGAGTTAAATAACATTGACGTCCTCGGGTTGAAAGAGTTAATCATACTAACGGCTTCATTACCTCACTTATTTATCAGGCTCTACAGTTTGGCCCAAAACGATCACAGTTTTCACCATGACTGAAGCCGCTTTATTCTTCATGCTTTTGGTAAACTTCAGCCCAGTTTATCCCACCAGTTTTCCGCCAACGTAATTGTTTCATGTTTTTTCAGCCCTCATGAAAGACGAGGGTGTGGGAAAAAAAAAAAAACTTGCCATTAATAGCCAAAGTTTAAGAGGGAAGTTACGCTGGCAAGGAGTTGAAGTATCTTTTATGGGAGAGTAAAGTTGCGAGGCTTGAGAACAACACATTGCTATGGGGTCCTGAAACTGATCCTTAACTCCTTCGGTGGTGATGAGGAGCGACACCTTCATGTGGTGACATCGCTATAACAGGGTGATTCCACTGTCTGGTTATAGAAAGTCCCAAAACTACTTCCTTACCTTCCGAAAGGAGGATGAATGGATTGCTGAAGAACCACTTAAGCGTGCGGTTCACCGGGCTCACTTTCGGATGAGCCTGGGACAACAACACGACAACAACACCATCAGCAACAAGAACGCAAGACCAACTTCAATCATATGTCGTATTTTTTCACTCTATTCCCACTACTTTCGGCTCCGTTTTCTCTCAGACCGAAAACATCTCTTGCACAGGAGATATAAATTTAGGCCGTGCATGATGATTCTAGTTCGAAGGTCTCTCTCTGATACGGAAACTCAAGTGTACAGATGCAGTCACTTAGAGATTTCGTAACGACTATTCCGTAGGCACATAACACCTTAATTTATTTTGCACGTAACACGCTAATAATCGTGCAAACTGTGTCCATATTAAAGAGATAAACATAACGTACAAGAGAAATTACGACATAAGATAGAAAATAAGTCGCTATAAAAGAGGCATTACGAAATACCCAGTGCCAACCAGAATACGACCATTGTTCTAGTCTTAAATGTATATATGTTCTCAGACTTCGTAAGATTATTAAGTTTGCTACTTATCAGTACCATCGGCGGCGACAAGCAGTAGTAGTAGAAGCAGTAGTAGTAGCAGTAGCAGTAGTTCCAGCGTCAGGCTCATCAGAATGTGAACCCAGTGGACTACAAGCTGAAATTACCCTTTTCTTCAGTCCACCATCCTCCTTTTGCTGAATAAAGAGGGAATTGGGGAACGTTTGTATGATCAGGTAGTCGAGCCATCCTGTCAGATGGATGCACCACGTGAAGGAGTCCCGCTCCAGCACCACTGACAATAAATATCTTGCTACCCTCTCAGATTAGTCTCTCGGAGAACTTTGATCATTAAGGGTCGTATGCTTAAACCCGAAATTGAGAAATGGGATGCAGACCCCACAATTTTGACGACGATTTTTGAAGTGCTTCACAGTCAGCGATATGAGTTCGTCTTGGTCAGTGAGGAGGGGGTGGGGGGCGATGGCCGAGTTGGAAGGTGGTCTTCCTTTCTACTGGACGTGGGTTCGAATCCTGGCTGGGGCAGAGAACAGTTTAAAGGATCTGAATTTCGCTGAAATAGATTTTACTGATCTACCATAAAACCCGCCGACATATTGCAAAAATGCCCACTCTGATATCAGTACCCGGTACACCAGTCCTGTATGAGACAGCCCTGGCATGTACACAGTAAGGACGGTGGATGTTAGCGCCGAAGTGGTGATATGTGGTGGAGTGTGGTACAGAGGTTGACTGTTGGGCCCCAGGGAATAGACTCTGCTCAGAGTCGGACACATTAAAAAAAATCTCATCACTACTTCTCACTGCCATCTAGTGGTTAATTTCCTTGAACTAGGAGAGGTTAGAATATTTCACAGCATATAACTTACTCTCTTTGATATGATGCAAGAGAATTCGCCTAATATCCTGTTACTAGAAGGCACTATATCTTGACAGAAATATTGCAAATTGATCATTTTAATATTATTAATGAGTACAGTTGTAATGACAACGATAGTAGAAGATATAACTAAAGTGTAAATATCAGACAGTGATATATTGCGAACATAATATTGACAAAAAATGAATAGCACTAAGTTTATGTTCGTATTTTCAGCTATATACCATAGTTAATATGGTGGTAATGGTGATATTTTTGCAGCTATTAGTTGAGGTGTTATGGACGCATCAGCACAGATAAGAATAATATTAACACTCTCAGGCTAATTTTTTTCACTCTCAGCTGAATAACATCGTCTGGAGTTAGCCTGGATAGAATACTCGAGTTCTTTCGTCTAGGAGAGTGTTAGTGGTGATAGTTCCAACTCCATTAGCTTCCTGTGAAACTCAACTGAATAAAATTGTCCGGTGTTTGATGGAATGGAATACAAGACTTCTTCAGATCATGTGGAGGTAAATATCAGACTAGTTTGATACATGGTAGTCGTAATTAACAGTGGAAATATGTAACTCAGCTTCCTTGTTGTTATGTATACAGAAATTTCGCCTTGACATTGTCTCTCATATGGGTTGTAAAAATCATAAGCCAAAGGTGTTTTGAGGACTGCATCTGATCTACAAGGAACGTCACGTCTGTTCTCTTTTACTTCTTATCTCTCCCCGTCACAATACCCTGACTCAAAAGGCTAGCCTACCCCGATTTGTGTGTGTATGAGTATGTGTATGTGTGTGTGGGGGAGGGGGCTTGGATGGGAGAGAGAGAGAGAGAGAGAGAGAGAGAGAGAGAGAGAGAGAGAGAGAGAGAGTGTGTGTGGTGGGAGTGCACAAGGAACTACCTATATCATTTTTATCGTATCATTCACATCACACACACAACCACACTCACACACAAACAGAGGCTGAAGGGTAGAATGATATGAGGAGTTGGGGGCAGAGTCTCTTTTTGAGGGAGATGAAAGGGTTAAGTTTACAGGAGAGGACAGGGCTTTCAAGAGAAACAGTACAACAACAACAGTAATAATAATAATAATAATAATAATAATAACAATTATGATGATGACGACGATGAGGATAATAATAATAATGAGATTACGAAAAAAAGTAAGACAGAAGAAAAAACAATAAAAATAATAATAATAATACCAATAATATTAGTAACACTTGGATACATGCCTACCATCTGCACAAGGATTCTTTAGGCAGATATTCAGTTTGGGAGAAGTCTCACTCCTCTGTACGACATGCAGCCATTGAATTGTTGATACAGGTCCCTGTTTCCGTTCTAGGTGTGAAGGGGCAGGGTGCAAGAGAAAAGGAGACAGTACATGGTAGTAGTAGAAGTAGATGTAGTAGTAGTACTAGTAGCAGCAGCAGCAGTCATAGTAGTAGTTGTAGTAGTAGTAGCAGTACTAGCTGTAGTAGTAGCTGCGGCAGCAGCACTAGCAGCAGCAGCATTAGTTGTAGCCCCCGGTTCATCTGAATGGGAAACTAGTGAACTACAGGCTGTCGTTGCCTCTTTCTTGCAGTCTGCCATCCTCCTTTAGGAGGAGAATTAAGAGAGAGTTGAGGGGCATTTGAATATACAGGCAACTCCACTGCCCGGTTATACTGATGCCACAACGTGAGGGAGGTCTTCATCAGAACCTGTAATGGTGGAAAAAATCAAAAGCAACACATCAGCCCCCCTGAGCTGTGACGAAAATTCCAGGGTTTCATTCTTTGTTCCGTAAACTTTTCATTTAAACATGGTCTAGGTTTCCGTCAGTTTGCAGGTTTTTTGTTTTTCACAGCTTAATACGAGAAACACACAAAGGTTACTACTGCCCTACATCTTTTCCATGGCACCTCTTTGTGACTAGCACAATTTTCTAGTGTTACACTCTTGTTGTGGCTCACCTCACAAGTTGGATAGATGACAATTTAAAACCAAGTTATAAAAAAAAAAATAAAAGGAGTATAGCTTGTGTGTTTGCCATGTGCCTAGTATAATGAGACGTCGTCCAATAACAGTCCCTGGATTTAGCTCAAGTCCCACCAGTAGGCCAGTGATTAGTGCACACAAGTGTACTGTACCATTACTCCTGAAATCCATGCAGTGTGGTTGTTTTTACCATTAACGCATTTAGTTTGATGATTTTTCTCTTCATTTTACTCTTTTTATTACCAGACTCTGCTCTTAGTCCTGTAACGGTGACTCTACTCTTTTAATCTTAACTTGGTCCGAACTTTCGTCACTGCAGCTATTTCACGTAATTTAAAGGCAGAAAAAAAAAACAGCACTACGAATCTATATCCTTTCTACAGCACTTATTTCGGGATTAGTATCACATTCTAGTGATAGTCAGCTGTTACTGCTCAAGATGGAGAGATGGCAATTTTAGGCCAGGTTACAGTAAAAATGGTGTACTACTGAATCGAGAAGAGAAGAACTTTCTTTAACTTTTACAACAACGAGAAGTCTTCCATACACTAATTAAATTACACGAAAGTATTAGTAAGAAAATTAAATATATATAATCGAAGTGAAGGAGTTAATTAAATTGATATGAAAATTGGATCATTTGCATTCATGAATACGAGTAACTGTGTATCACCTGCTTCCTTTGTTAACACTAGCAATGGATACAATAATGCATTACCGCTGCCCTCTCCTCACCATTTGGTTAAGCTTAGGATAACCTCTAGAACTGCAAATATTAGACGTGGTATTATTAAAAACCTTCAGTATAAGAGCTCATTCCTATATTCAGATAAGGAAAGAAAGTTGCCTCCCTTGCATTATTTTACAGATACTTTTATGGCAAAGTCTCAGACGAACTTGTATCCATTGTGCCACCTCTCCACACCTTCCCGCGCGCTATACGGGCATCTGGTAGCGCTCATGACTGGACTGTCACACTGCCATATTGCAGAACTTCTATCAGAGTTCTATTATTCCCCGAACTACATTTCTTTAGAACTCGCTTTCCCAGAATGGTTTCCCCCAAACTTCAACCTATAGCTGTTCAAGTTCAACTGTTACAGATTTTTTTATGACTGAAGGACATTTATAATCAGGGATTATTATTTTGTTTTCTTTTTCCTTCCTCTGTTCTGCTGTAGTAAAAAAACAAAACAGATAAAAATAATCTGGTGGCACTAAGAATTAAGTAAAAGCTACGTCACTTGGGTTTAGAGCGTTAACCTTATATCCATAAATCTATTGTACTTCTCTAGCGTTTTTATGTTCTGAGACGGCGTACCCTAAAGAGACATTTGTTTGTGAGTTAATTACTGGAGCTTGTGTGCGACCCAAAATACTTCGACCCGCTCTATGCTTTCATAAAAAAAAAAAAAAAAAAAAAGAAACCGGAACCTTGTGTGTGTGTATGTGTGTGTGTGTGTGTGTCTGTGTCTGTGTGTGTGTTTGTTTGTATGTGTGTGGAGTATTCTCTGGCTTGGTTTCATGAATAATAAGCAAAGGTGTGCATACGGTTATAATTGTTTTGTTTCGGTGTTTAAAGTATATCTGCTTTTCAAAACAGCAGTAGAGCTTCGTGGGTAAAGAAATAGACAGTATTATAATACATAAATCTCAGTCAAAGTCAGGTTACGTCTTTTACAGAACTGGTAATAAATGCTCAGCTAAGGGAGTGAAGTGCCAGACCAGAGATAAAATGAGAAGTAATATACAAAGGAAAAATACGAGTAAAATGAAGAAAAGCGTAAATTTGCCGTCCTGGGATAGAACAGTTTGCTGTGAAGAAAATTGACTGTTCTTCTGTTCTTTGGTGCTATTGTTGATGGTGATGGTGATGGTGATGGTGATGGTGGAGGTGGTGGTCGTAGTGATGGTGGTGGTGGCAATGATAGTGGTGGTGGTACTTGCCCAGAGAAGGATGTGCGCTTGATTAATCTTGTTACTGATGCGTACCCCTTCACCCTGATGGTGTACTGTTTACTTTATTCTTCCTACAACCGTACGATAATACGCAATCTAGGCAGGACCTCGATTAGTGAAGGGATCTATGCAGCCCATATTTACCCTTTTCAGTTAAAAGACCTCTAAGCTAAATAAATTTTGGCCGGATATAACATTGCAAGGATTATATATAACTATGACTGGAGGAATTATCCCCTTCAATCCGACGACCGATATTTTATTTCAATCCTGGTATCTATAGATGATCTTTTTCAGTTGCGAGGAGAGATTTCGAACAGGAGAGATTAACTACGATCTTCATTAACAGATTACAGTAAGGGTTCTTTTTCCTCAGTTGAGTAAAATAGTGTGGTGCTAGCAAGAAAAAAATGTAAAATACGTGACCGAAGGGAAGGAGCTGACAAGGAGGGGCGGTAGGAGGAGGTACGTCATCCACCAGTGAGTCTGAATAAGCTTGTAAAATTAGGGACAAAAGTTAGCCTACTCTTCAACTGCGTCCCCTTCACACTTAAAGTGATATGACCACTTCTTCTATGACGCAGCATTTTACAGAGAATCGTATATGGACGGGGAAATATATAAAATCTCTCACAGCTTAGTTTTTATTTTCTCTCTCTCGAGTTCTCCTCATTTTCTAGCAGAGGGAAGTGAGAAGCGGGAGAAGAAAAACAGGACAGTAACTGACGGTCCCACGAGTACATATTGCCTCATTTCTGTGTCACCCCCCAACACACACACACACACACACACACACACACACACACACACACACACGCCCGCAGAGCTTAACACAAGAACTGTGGATCATTGTAGACATGCATAAAAACAAGTTCGTGATACCGCATTCTTGAGTTGTTGTGGGTGAGGGTGGGTTGGGTACTTTTACAGCTTACACATTCAGAGACCACAGACATACTCTCTCTCTCTCTCTCTCTCTCTCTCTCTCTCTCTCTCTCCCACGTGTAATACTTTATATGTAATATTATCACATCTTATTTCAGTTATTTCTTCAACATGACTTGCGTAAAGGAAACCTGTTGTTAGTGATTTTTGTTTGTTTGTTAGTTTTTACCATGCAGTAGTTCATATCTTTGTACAGGGTTGGGCCAGACGCCGGCACTGTTGGCAGATTGTTGCCACTGGTGTTCTGCGGCTTCGAAGTGATGGTGTTGTGGTGTTTATGTGTGTAGTGCCGGTGATTGTGCAGTGGTAATGGTGGTAGTGTGTGATGCGATGTGTGGTAGTAATAGTTGTGTGACTGTCGTAGTGGTTGTGGTGGTGCTGGCATGGTGGTGGTGGCTGTGGTGGTGTGGTGATGATGGTTGCATGCTGGTGGTGATGGTGTGGTGGAGGTAATGATGTGGTGGTGGTTGTGTGGCAGCAGCAGTGGTGTGATGGTGGTGATATGGTAGCAGTGATGATGTGTGGCTATGGTGTGCTGCGGTAGGAGAGCCCCGTCGTTTGCCACTGAGTTCGTGGGTGGACGCTCACAAGATAACAGCAGTTCGCAACAGTCAGATAAACAAAGCTTCACCATGCTGCGGTCTACTCAGATTTTTTGCTCTTTTACAGTTCGTGCCTTGCATCTCTCCTACCCTTCTCTTAATCCCTAGATGACTTTACCCCAGGCGCAGGTCAGAGGGCCAGGTGTGTTTGGCTTACCTGTTGTTATTGCCCTGTTACCTCATACATAGATGTTGAGGAAGGATGCCGTCATGTGGTGGCATTGACATAACTGGGTGGCGCGGCTGCCCGGTTATGCTCACGTTCTTCAACTACTTCCCTATTCGCTGAATGGATGATGGTGAACTGAAGGAGAATGGAAGTTTAAACCTTCAATTCACCGGGTTCACGTTTCACATGAACCTGGAGCCCCACTATCAATATCAATGAGAAATATAGATACGTGTATGATTTCCGTGCCACTCTGAATTCTCAACTATAAAATGTTATGGAGCAAAGCCTCATCTGCGTTGCTGTGAGCGTCGGTACAGCTGCTGTTAGGATATGTTACGCGGACTGACTCTAGTACCTCCTTCCAGTGAATGTGAAGCCTAGGAAGAGATGGGCCAGAATTCATAGTCTGTGGTTATCGAAGTTAACACCACCTCATGGCCGGCAAAACTCTGTCATTATAATACTGTGTTCCATCTGACGCCAGACGACTGAATTCAGCTGAGAGTTCGTCATAGGAAGCTTGAACTATAATACTTATATACCATTAACCTTCTCATGGTCAGGACAACTCTAATATACTGTTCTCCACCTGATCCCAGGCGATTTCATTCAGCTGCGAGAGTGTCGTAGGAGCCAGAGAGTGTTAATCGGCGGCATGCTCGAAAGCTTTTTCATGAATTTAAATACTTCGCTTCGATGGCATATTTATTATCATTACTTCCGCCAAGAAGGTTATGTTTTTGCCGGAGTTGGTTTGTTTGTTTGTCTGTCCGTCTGCAACTTTACTCAAAGAGTTATGAACAGATTCTGATTAAATTTTGTGGAAGGGTGGCCATGGGCCAAGGAAGATTTTATTAAATTTTGGGGAGAATCCGGATCCAGATTCAAAGTATCCCGCACAATACCTCCAAAAGTTCTAATTGAATTTCAATGAAATTTTTTGGAAAGGTGGGCCATGGAAAAAGAAACAATTGTTTAAATTCGGGGGCTGATCGGATCCGGCTCCGAATCCTATATCCACTGATCCGGATCTCGATCCTTTATAATGGCCATGGCATTGACTGAGGTATGCGCTCTTTTAGTACTTTCTAGTTAGTAGAGTAGTAGTAGTAGTATAAGTATTAGTAGTAGAAGTATTAGTAGTAGTAGTGTCATCTGCAGATGATTCTGTCTGATTTATGGGAGATTTCTGTCAGAAGACGGGGTTAGTGAAAGCTATATCTAACCACTCACCTTCTCCAAAGATGACTACAGCAGCCTGTTATGTGCTAAAATAGAGTGAAAAATAACCATCAAAAAGACGAGACTAAAATCAGACTTTACCCTGAGATCTTGAGCCATAACCTAGGTAACACAGGAGGCTTCGTAGTACCTTTTCCTTGGCGACTTAGCTCATTTGTTGCTTATATATCTTAAATTCAAATAGTAGGGTATTGAATTGTAATGAGCTGAGAACGAGGTGCAGAGAAATCCCCAAAGCCACTTACACTGCGACGTCTTGCCTGAACCTTCCCCGACAAGCTCACGGTCGTCTGTCTATTATGTGGATGGACTCATTCGGAAGATCAGGCTGTTGGTGGTGGCAGCCATCATCCGAATTTTGCCCCTAGGAGAGGAGAATCTGTCTTTTTTCTGTACCCCCACAAACACCGACCTCATTCCCCTTTCCCCTCTTTCTCTCCTTCCTTTACCCCTCTTTCTCTCCCCTCTTTACACATTTCCCTTTATTATTCTCCTTTCATCTGTCCTCATTTTTCCCTATCCTCTTTCCTTTTAGCAATCCCTCTTCTTTCTTGTTTTCACTTTTTCTTAATTACTGAGAAGTCAGTCCTTTTCTCTCTCTTTCTCTCCCCCCTTTGCCCCTTTTCCTTTATTTTCTTCCCGTCTTCTTTCATCCCAATTTTTCATCTTCCCTTCTTGTATTTATTTATTTTCCCTTCATTCCCTCTCTCTTCATTTATTTTTTTTTTCAACATAAACACCTACCTTGCTTCCTCTTCCTCTCTTTCTCTCCTATCTTTACCTCTATTCTTTTTCTCTCCCGTCTCTCTCCTTTTCATTTTTCGTCTGTTTGGTTTAGTAATCTTCCTTTTTCTCTTTATTTTTTTTTTTTCATAATTGCAAAGTTGGTCCCGTCTTTATCTCTCCCATCATTATTTCTTGAACTTTGTTTATCACCATTCTTCTTTCCTTCTCATTTTACTTCTCCTTTTTTACCTACTCTTTTTTCTCTTCTCTTTTCTAAGCGTAACATAAAGGTCAACTCCATTTCCTCTCGTGTTCTGTCCTTCTTATCTGGCTTCCTTCCTCTTTCCTCTTAATTATTCTCCCCTCTTACTTCTGTACTTCTTTTTCCTGCATAAGCGCCGAGATCACTCTTTTTCCCTCTGCTTCTGTCTTGTCTTCTATCTTTCACGTTTTGCTTCCTCCCTCTTTCCTCATATCTATCATTCCTTAGGTATCTCCCTCATCCTTCCTTGCTTATCTGTTAAATCTTTCTCTTGGTTTGGCATAATCTAGTAATCTGTTCCACCTAACCCCAGACGATGCTATTCTATCGAGTGAGTCATAGGAGACGGACTGTGAATACCGATAATTTGTATACACTCTCATGGTTGAACTTTCTGTCATATTCTCATTCAGCTGACACCAGACGATCTTTTAAAGCTAAGAGTGAGTCATAGGGGCCTTGGTGTTACTGCATAGCTTTTCACTGACTCCTTCGTCCATGCGTTTTCTCCTCAGGTCATACGGTATATATTTTCTCTGTTTAACTCCATAATTTGAAATCGCAACACACTCCATCTTTCTTTTAGTACTCCTATCTACCCCTTATATCCTCCTTATTTACTTTCCTTTCTTTGTTTTCTCCCTCGTGTCTTTGTTTCCTTTAAATTATCTTTGCTTCCTCCCTTCTTTCGTTGTTTCCCTCCACTCTCTGTTTTCTGCACATGCCATATTTTTCCACCTCACCCCATCCGTACGTGAGAAAAGAGGTCGGGGTGATAATGGTAATGACGTTGATGATGATGACCTTAATTTTGGTTCTTGTCTTTACTCTTGGCTTTCTGTTTCCTTCATTTGCCCATCTTCAGTACTTTCTCTTTTCAGCTGTAGTGTCCTCATTTCCTGCCGATTGTCATTTCCTATCTTTATCTTTCTTCTTAGTTTCTCCTCTCTCTTCATCATCTCGTATCATTTTTGTCGTATCTCAGTTCTCCATCCACCTGTTCTTATCCTCTTCCTCTGTTGATTCTTCATTATCCACTTTAACCCACTTGTGGTCAGGACAGCTCTAGTATTCTTTCCCAGTTAACGTCACGCGTTTTTATGCAGTTGAGAATGAACAGGCTTACAAAACCTTTAATGTTAATACTCTCGCCATTATCCCTCCCACAGTTGAATTTTCCCTTATATATTATTCCAGCGAACACCAGATGCTTTAATTTAGCAAAGAATGTCATGTTTTCTTTTTTTTTTTATGGAAGGATAAGGAACGAAAACTGAAAGCCTGCAAAAGTTGTTCTTTCCAGGAAGATCAGAGAGAGAGAGAGAGAGAGAGAGAGAGAGAGAGAGAGAGAGAGACTTATGATCCGGTCACTTCGAGATGGCTGGACACATTGCGAAGACTGGAGGTATAGACAGAAGGAAGTACAGACTGAGGTAGGCAGATCCACAAATGACCTGTTGCGTACGGGAAGGTTAGCTCTTGCGTAACAGAGCTGGAAGGGAAAAAGGTGAGCGTATGTTGCCGAGCGGGTGCTAATTTCTCTTATCATCACATTGCTCTTCTCCATATTCTTCTCTTCCACCTCTGCTTTCTCTTCCCTCCGACTTTCTCCCATTCCCTCCTGCATTCCCTCCCTCTCTAGCCTCCCCGTCGGGCTAGTCAGACTGACGGACTCAATCTGTTGCGCCCTTGTCCCTGTTCACCCGGTAGTTTGCAGATCGTTGTCGAGAGAAATACCCGAAAAAAAAGAAAAAAGAAAAAACTATCTGCCTTAGCGATCCTCGTGCAGTTGTTTGGTACAAAATAAACAATTTTTTTTCTTGCTCACGTCCCGCAGTTTTTCGTCTACCTCCCATTTCATTCTCCTTCATACATTTCCATACCAGGATTGTCTTTCTGTCTTTTAATTTGTTTCCTTTCTTCCTTCTTCCCCAGTTTCACTACTCAGCATTTTCTCCTCTCGCTCCCTTCTTCCATTCCCCTTCTAATTATCCTCACCATTATTCCGTATGGTGGGGATATAAGAATCGCCCCTGTCCGTTCATCTGTCCGTATTATAGTCCGGGCCTGCATCTCGGAAACTACCTGGTGGATTGGCTTCATATCACAGGGAAAGATAGAGTATGTGCAGTAGTTGATGCTAGTATATGTAAAATTGCCATTTTGTCTGTACTTTACGAGCATTCCACATATCAGGAATAATCTGTCTTGATAAGATGCTTGTGTCTACTGGAGATTTCAATCCGACCTGCACAAGAAATCTCAAGACGAAACTTGGCGGACGGATTCGAAAGTGATTATTATTATTTTATTTTTTTTTTTTCACCATTAGTGTATGAGTCCTAGTTTGTGCTCCTGTATATGAAATTGCCATACTTATTAGTCATTCTTTATCACATGGTGGGGATACGTCTTTTGATAAAGGCTTGTTTTTCCCGTATCTATTCCTGAAATCATGAAATGGAAAATTAAAATGAGAGAGAGAGAGAGAGAGAGAGAAGGGGGAGGAAACAAGTACAGGAAGAGGGAAAGCAAGCATGGGAGAGAAGCAAAAAGAATAGATGGGCAGAGAAAGAGGAAACAAGCAGAAGAATGGAGAGAAGCACAGAGGGGGATGGAGGGAAGAATGAAGGAAAAAAAGAAGAGGGGGGAAGGGGGGAAGGGCTTAGAGTGGCACAGAGGAAGGGGAAGGGTGCAAAGAGGAAGAGGAGTGACGCTAGACTGGGGAGAAGGGGACAGGGTAAAAGGGAAAGCTGACAGAGGAGAAAAATAGATGGATGGAGAGAAGTTCATTAAAGGAACGAAAAGCGGTTAGGAAGGGAACAGGGGGTAGGGCGGGGGGAAGCAGTGAAGTAGGTAGGATGGGGAAAGGGGCTAGGGTTTGGAAGAAGAGTGGGGGTAGAAAATTGGGTGAGGGAAGGGGCTAGGATGGGGGTAGGAACTCTGGTGAGAGAAGTGGCTAGGGTGGGGGTACGGACTAGGTTGGGGGAAAGGAGTAGAGTGACACGGCAACCTGATACAGCTTTTAGTCGTGCCTTGCCTGGGGAAGAGGCTGTTCTGGCAGATGACTTTTAGCAGAGGAAAAGTCGAAAATGTCATTTTATTCCCTGCGAATACGACTACATTCTTTTACTGGGATTTAGCTTAGAATTAGTATCTCTTCATCTTGAATGTTGTGATGTAGTAGAAAACTATTAGAATAAGATGTTAGTCACAGAGAAGTGTTATGGAATGAATGAAAAGACAGACAGACAAGCGGATAGACAGACAGGCGGAATCCGAGTGGTATTCACGATGAAGTTATTATAGCTAGTATTACTCTGGAAACTATATATGCCTGAAAAAATGCACACCTCAAGTACATTTTCTGAATTTGTCCGACTCTTAACGTAGACCTGACAGTGGTTTTTCTGTGGGTCACCTGTCCTCCTACTTGCCACACACCTTCACATGTCACCATCAGCACCTTTCCCTGACACTTAATTATGTGCACTAACAAAGCTGATGCATGAAGGATTCATACCGTAATAGCAATAAAACTTTGCATAAAATTCACACTTTCCAAACTGGGGGCATATACCGACAGGGTGCACCGGGATTACGAAGCCCCACCGTCCACAAGGCCACCCAATTTCTAGACTTTTGCTTACCCAACACACGCGTAGGACTGTTCACTAAAAGCGCAAAGTAGCACCTACTTTTGAGAGTGTGTGATTGGATGATACCCGGTGGAGCAAAACTATCAGTATTATCGCAATCCTTTGTCAACAGAAACTTTGTCACGATACGTGGAAAAAACACAAAGAAATATGTTATGTGATTCAAAGAGAGGTTCCGAGGCAAGAAAAAAAAAATCTGATTAAAAAGCACACACTTTTGACGAGAATTTCCTAACACTGTACATACCATCCTCTATACCAGGTCATCAGCTTTAAGGCAATTCGAAATGCAGGCTACTACAGCAAACTTCTAGAAAACAAACGAATTTTTACTATAGCCATCGTTCAGCACAGTCTTTTAATTAACAGTGCTACTTTAAATCCCATCCGTAATAAAATGATACTAAAAGATTTCACTCTGTCTGTGTTCTATGTGGCATATTTTCCTTAACTGATGGCAACTTGGCAGTTCATTAATAAAGTCCCTGATATACATTGACGCGAAATTATTAGTCAGGTACCGGTTCTAAGACAAGACTGCCAGCATGGTTGTCATATCGTGCTGCCAATCGGCCTCTTTTGTTTATGTTTCGTCCATTCCTCTTCCCTTTCATAATAAGATTTTTTTCTTATTTGACTTACACTATTTTCAAGCACGCAGCACTTAAACCTCATTGTTCTGGCGACGGCAAGTGCACCTTATCTATACAACTCTATGAAAGAATGTTGAGTACGCGCGTTTGTGTGTGTGTGTGTGTGTGTGTGTGTGTGTATGTGTGTGTGTACTTCGCGAAAAGATATAAACAGTGAAAGCCTTTTTTCTTTTTTTAAGGGCGAGAGATTGGAAAAGAAGAAAACAAAATTGAGACACGAGAAAGAACGGGAAGGAGGAAGAACAGCAGAGAAGAATTTGTTGTGTGGGAGGGAATGAGGGATGGGAGAAGAGGGATGGCGGTGTGAGAGGGAAGGAGAGAAGGGAGAAGGGGGAAGGTGTGGGAAGAAAGGAAGGGGGGAAGAAGAGAGATGGGAGTGTTGGAGGGAAGGGGGGTTGGAAAGTAAAGGACTGCAAGAAGGATGGAGTGAGTGCAGGAAAGAGGAAAAGTCAATTAGTGTGTAAAGAAAGAACCAGATTATTTCAAGCTCTTTTTGCTGGAACAAAGCGATGTACTCTGCTACGCCACTGTAAAAGCATTATTTTTTTACTTGCAGATATGTGAATCCCTTTAAACCAGTGGCCTTCAGGAAGATCTTTCCGTAATTTAAACCAAAGCAGGGTCTTCTGCAAAATCATCTTGTAAACCACTTGTGGAAATATTAAGGTTTATTTTTGTCCATATGCAGAATATTTTAAAAGTCCATTTCATAGAGCATTCTACTTAAATTTTTCTCATCGCAGTGAATGGTCAGATGAAGCACCAGTTACATTAGTATACGTGTCACTGCGTTGTGCGAAATTTGTGATGACGGTTGTATCATGATCCCACTGATTGTGCTTTATTTGTCTCTTGTGGCCTATAATTCGTAATACAAGTATGTAGGCTACTTATGAGAACGGATTTTTTACGTCCTCCTCTATTGATCCTCCCCTCTTCAGTTTTCTGGTTAACATTTACTGCATAGCATTATCTTCAACTCTCTGTAAAAGTCTGTAAGAAAGAAAATTATCATTTAATTTCTAAAAATACTCTGCGTACTTAACCATCACTCAAGATACTGAATGTATATTCAGGACGCTTACCTATCAAAAGATTATTGTTTCAAACCACGTTTTATCAGACAGTAATCCCCAGTAACTTGTAGATTTCTCATGGTACGCTAATTAAATAGTATTTTGTTAATATGTAAACAGTATCATCCCATTCGCGATGAGAGATAGGCTTTGTAAGCTAATTTCTTCTGGCTTCCACCAGGTAGGTTTCGGTGCAAGTTTGTGTGTGTGTGTGTGTGTGTGTGTGTGTGTTTTATTGGACTTCACATCACGCCAACGAGACTGTACAAGCAAGCATTCGCCAAGTAAAAAAAAATAATAATTACTTTACTGCAGCCTCCTTTCTGCAACGTTTTATTATCGGTAGTCATTTATGAACCCCCCCCCCATTGATCTGTTGTGTGAATTTTCGTTCAACAGCCCTCCAGTATCATATTCAGTTATTTTACGAATATCACTGGAGTAACGTAATATTATGAATGGTTGTGTTTGTGTTGCAGATTATACTAAAGTCACCAACGTTGTTGAATAGTTGTATTTATTTGCATAGACAACTCTCTTACTAGACCGTTACGGCTGTCACCTTTATTAGGTGCTTTCACAATAATTTTCTCGCATTATTATCATTATCGTTATCATTGTAATTATTATTATTATTAGCAGTAGTAGTATTAGTATTATCATTATTATTACTATAGTTTTTGAACTATCGTTCTTTTCAGCGTTTATCGTAATACCACACACATTTTACCCAAATTTTCCAGGTTAGTTACACTCTCATTCCAATTGTGGAAAGAATAAATTCAGTGTAGTACATATTCAGTTCTCAAACAATGCAAATGGCATTAAAAAAAATGGTGGTATTCATAGCAGAATGACAGTTTTAGCAGTGCTTTGTGTCTCTCTCTCTCTCTCTCTCTCTCTCTCTCTCTCTCTCTCTCTCTCTCTCTCCCCCTCTCTCTCTCACACACACACACACACACACACACACACAATGCAGCAGCCAGGTGAGAATGGTGTCTTAGCCAATGGGGTCGGGTAAGGGAGGTGCAGAATGTTAAAGCTGGCCTGCAGACTCCCGAGGCACTAAAAGTAATTGTAATGTTCCAATGCAGACAGAGACAGAGACAGACAGACAGACAGACAGACAGATCACACACATCTTACTCTCCAAGCGAGGAGGTTTGGACTTAATACTAATAGTAATGATCTGCCGTAGTCGTAGAATTGAAATAAAAAGATAGGATAGCAGAAGGCTCTCTCTCCCACCCTCCAAACCTCCGAGAATTACGCCATACAGGAAGCAAGTGAGAAGCAAGAGAAGAACCCTGAAGGATAATTTATGGGTCAGTAGAAAGTAAAAATCGAACAAATGCACTGAATGACCTTAAGTAACTATGCATGTTTTTTGCTGAATGTTTTCTTAATGACAGGCGTAGAGCATGAAGTTCTGAAGCTTAGGTAACATCATCTGAGAGAGAGAGAGAGAGAGAGAGAGAGAGAGAGAGAGAGAGAGAGAGAGAGAGAGAGAGAGAGAGAGAGAGAGAGAGAGAGAGAGAGAGAGAATGTTTTAGGAACTTAAGGCAACACTCTACATAGTACTGTAGACTTCGTAGCATCCTATTCTTGTCGATTTATTATACCTATTACATCGCGATAATATCCTTTAAACATATATATATATTTTTTTGCCTACGTCGTCTGCCCCGGTTACATACATGAGAACAAAATATATAGCTGGCAAAAAAAATCGCTAAAGAAGAGGTGCTATGAAGTCTCCCACCTAGAATACAGCCCATCATTCTGTTGCTGTATTTCTTATCTAGTGCTGGAGAGGGGGGCCTTCTTGCGGTGGCACTGGTGTACTGGGTGGCCCAACTGCCTGGTTATACAAATTTTCTTCAACTACATCCCTACCCCACCAAAAGATGATGGTGGACTGCAGAAGGGCGTCTTAAACCCGCGGTTCGATGGGTTCACGTTTCAGATGGACCTGAAGCAAAAACAACAACAACAACAACTACTACTGCTGCTGCTGCTGCTGCTGCTGCTACTACTACTCATACTACTACTACTACTGCTACGTCTTACCTCGGCCGGTATATTGCTGCCGGTTAGATCCATAATGTAATTCTCCAAATGAGTCCACCTTTTCTTTGAAACTGATTGTACCTGGTTTATAAGTACGTGTTAATACGTTATAAAGTAATATCCCTTTTTGTCATGCTAATCAAATCGGCTTGCGAATTTGAAAACGTATGGGTGAAGATTCTGCCCTATTTCAAGAATTAATGTAGATTCTTTCAAATTCCCTAAGTTAAGAAGATCTGTTTTAAGTTGAATATAACCGTCTGGGGATAGGAAATGAGAGAGAGAAAAAAATGTTATTGTATTAAATATCACAGTGGAGGTTGCTTGTATCCTCTTCGCCAGAATTCGTCATTCCTAAGCAGAATAACATCATTTTCCGATAGCAAAATTTAAAAAGAATAACTAAGCCATTATATGAAGGCGTTAAAACTCTCATGATCAAGCATTCTCTGTTATATTCCAACCAATGCCAGGCTATTATACCAAGTTATAATTGAGTCATTGGAGCTTGAGAGTTTTAATATTGTTATAATTAACCCATCACCTCCCTGGCAAATCTAGCATTCTATTCCGACTAACGCCAGACTGTTTCGTTCAAATGAAAGTGAGTCACAAGAATCTTACCCACTGTTCAATCTAATGACGCAGTTTCACCTTCTTGTTGCCACTATTAGATGCTTTTATTTAGCAATTGGAAGGCTTTTCAAACTGGCAAGGTTAGACATAGCCTTTATTAACAGTTTCACTACCAGGAAACTCTCTTAAGCTGAGTACGGTCGTCTGGAAGAAGCAAAAAATAAAACTAAATTACAATGTCATCATAGTGAAGGGGTTAGGAGTGATAATTAGTATCTAACTGACAGATGCAGATGGCAGCTGTAGAATTAAAAATCTATATAAGGTCTGGAAGGCAGTAACAAACTTAAGATGGATTCCCTGTGTTAACTACATGTCTCTTTCTTTGTTTTTCAGGAAGGACACAGAAAGGTAGGTGCAGAAATTTCTCCACCTTATTTTTTTCCTGCATAACTATGCCTTAGCTGCCTGAGGAAATTTTCGTGTTTTGGAAAGTGGATTGAACAGGGAAAGAGAAATTGTCTAAGAGAGTTTATGTGAATGAGGTAGAAGGGGGGTGGGGAAGGGGGAGGCTGAGGATGAGATGGAGGGATGAGATGGAGATATATAAGTGAAAGGGGATGTGAGGTGAAGAGAGAGCAGCCTAACGGTACAGGGCAGAATAACATGGAAGCGATTCGTTTTTGCCCACCCCTTCCGGGAATAAGGCGTCTGGCAATAGAGAGATAGAAAGGTCTGTTGCTGTTTGATTTCTATGTACTCCCTTGTCACTCATTCGTGGACTACGTTACGTAACTCTGTATCACGACCCTCCTGTGTTCTCGTTCTTTTATTTCACACCTCATGCCCCTTCATATCCTTTGTTATATAATAGACCTTAATAACTAGAGGAAAAGTTCTGTCTGAATTACTAAAGGAAAATTATAGCAAATGTCTATATTTCTCTTAGCCTTGGACTATATCATTTTTTATTTCATGGTTTCTTTTGTCATTATTTACTATTGCTCCTTCATTCTACCCCCTTAACCTTAACTCTAAAAACAAGCCTCAGCCTCCATCATCCCTGTCTCCTAACTAGCTTGTGTCCTTGTGTCATATTTCCTTCTCACGTTCAATCCTATCCTCTAGAGGACTCCTCGTCTGCATTCTCGTCTGTCTCTCTGCACCCTTCTCTCTCTCTCTCTCTCTCTCTCTCTCTCTCTCTCTCTCTCTCTCTCTCTCTCCAGCACCTCCGTCTCCCCGCTGCTTTCCCACTCTCACACACTTCCACTCCGACAAGTTCACTCCTGCCACTTCTGTAGCTCTCTCCAGCCACTTCTTTCTTTCTCCTTTGCTTTTCTCTCCTTTCTTTCCCTCCTCCGCCTCTCTTTTCTTTCTACTTCCATGTCTCTCCCTCCTCTCCTCCTCACTTTCATCTTCCATCTTTTATGTTCTTTTTCGTGTCTTTCGTTTCCTGTCTCTACTCTCCCCTGTCCTGCCCTCTTTCTTCATGTTTTTTCTTTTTCTTTTGTAACTCTCATCTCTTTTCCTTGTTGTCATTCATATTACTTCTCTCTCTCTCTCTCTCTCTCTCTCTCTCTCTCTCTCTCTCTCTCTCACACACACACACACACACACACACACACACACAAGCACGCGCGCGCGCTTACCTTACCTATGTTTTCTTACTGCTTCCTCTCTACTACGCACTTTCCCTCAATTTCATTTCTCTTCATCAATTGCCTTTCCTCCACCTCCTCTCTCCCTCTTTCAACCTTCCCCTCCACTCTGTACCTCCACATCGTCCACGCCCCCTCACCCTCGCCTCGAACTCCAACAGGACACAGCCAAAATATATGCGAGGTGGGGATGGCATCTCAGTGAATTTCCGTGGGATGTCTTAGTTAATCTGTGGTTCTATATATGCAGCTTCCTGACTATTTCTTACGACAAACGAATCTCCATAACATTTAACTATTTTCTCAGATCGTTTTATATTTCGTATCTCTTGTACTTAAATCTACATCCTAAATTAAGTGTATAGTGTTTGGTGGCTGTTTGAGTGAAGAAAAACATATACACAAGCATTTTTAAGTACAGCTGTAGCTTAAGAGACTTTAAAAACGCCTCCCAAGGACACACGCAAAGGAGGACGTGAAGAAGAGCATTGCTAAGTACAGCTGTAGCTTAAGACTTTAAAAACGCCTCCCAAGGACACACGCAAAGGAGGACGTGAAGAAGACAAAGGGTCCGACTCCTGACAGCGTGATTAACAGCAGCTTCATATCCGTCTGTTTGTTTCATAATGCCCTATCATATATTTCTGTTAATAATGGCAAAATGACACATTTAGTGTTTTGATTCCTTTTCAGTTCATATGTGACACTAAGCAAAATCGTTTGTGGAATCAAAAATTGACTAGAAGAGTGTATGTGAATGAGTTGTTTGGGAGGAGAGGGTGGATGAAAGTAAAGATAAGATAGAATTTCGAGTGTAAAGGAGTATGAGTATGGGTGGTTTGAGTTGGAATGAGAAAGAAAGTTGCATGATGGCAGAAGGCAGCATGACCTGGAGGCGATTCGTCTGTGGCCTTCCCTTCTGGGATTAAACGAGTTCTGGCTACATTATGAGTGTTTTTAGAATAGTGTTGTAGTGTAACTCAGATCAACAAGATATGTATCGTATATGATGCAGGATTCCTAGGTTTATGCAGAAAACTTCTTAATGCAGTTACCCTGCGAACTTGACCTGGCATCTGTGAACCTGACCTAGTTCGTACAAGTTTTAAAGTTAAATTGTGTTTTCCAGAGGTTCCGACAAAACCTGTGCCAGTATTTTCACAACGACTCCCACTATATTTTTATTTTTCCGAAGATGAAACTTTTCCTTCTGAAAGTCTGTCAGTTAACCAGTCAAATCCATGGAACCGTTGCGATTTCAGGAAAGGTACTGTTATATTTATTGCAATGACGTCACATAACATATCCATACATGAAGCAATGGGTAAAAGTTCAGCCTCATTAGCAGAGCTCAGAGTTGCAGTTTCATCAAGAAATATTGTGGATAGAATTATCTACGCAGTTTAAAAATGTGACATTACTATATGCTGAGAGATTTGTTCAGAAACTACTGCGAGAGAGAGACAGCGAGAGAATGGCTCAGCAAGGAGAGAGAAAATTGCTACATAACGATGAAATGCAAAGTGAAAAACAAAACGAATGGCAAGGCAGCAAGGGAAAGAAGAAAAAGTATGGTAAAAGATGAGAAAGGGAGGGAGAAGCAAGAGGACTGGAGAAAAAAAAAAATGACGAAAAACAGAAGGATACGATGGAAAGGGAAAACAAAGCTAAAACCCCCCGTTCGCTAAGAAGCATCTTTCCCAAGCTAAATAAAGCAGTTTGAGTAGATAGAAAGAAAGATAGATAAATAGACAGATAGACAGACAGACCGATAAGTGCATACAGGATATTCGTTTACCTGTTCCGTTATCCACTGTGAGGTTAGCATCGCAGAGGGCTACTCGCTATTCAGGTTAATCCTAGGGCTGCGAAAGACCTCATTAGGGCTGCTTGAGGAGGCCGCTAATGAGAGTGCTTGGGAGGAGAAGCGCACCTTGGAGATACTGTAATTACTTGTTGTGATGAAGAGGCTGCTAATGATGTCACGAGTAATTTGCTGGACGCCAGTACTATACGATTTTCACTCTAACTTGGCTTAAAATTGCTATCTCTCCATCTTCAGTGCTGAGATGCACCACTGAATTAACATTAGAATAAATGTGATGCCAAAATTGCCCTCTCCCCATCATGAATGCTGAGTTGTAATAAACGATTAATACTAGGATAATAAGAATGTTAGCCACAAAGAAGTGCTATGAAAAAGGTTTTTGAAGTATTATTGTTGTTTTTGTCCCAGATTCGCCTGAATGTGAACCCATTAGACATCAAGTTGAAGCCGCCCCTCTCATGCAGCCCAGCACCAGCATCCCGGTGACAGGAAGGCAGCCGAGGGACGTTTGTACAGTCAGGCAGCGGGATGACCTGGGTTTATAGGCTCTACAACATGAAAGCGTTCCCTGAAGCACCCGAGAATGTTAAAATCTAATGAAAAATTGCAAAATTATTCAGCAGTAATTAAAAGGATTGGAATCGCACTCCATCAGTTCTGAAGGCACAGATGTGTAAAAGCAGAGTGAACTCGGACTGTTCAACTATTCACTCTAGCTGTTTCACCTCAACTTGCCCAGATTTTCCTCTTGCAGCTTATTTCATTTACTTTAGAGGCAGAAAAAGACAATACTACGGCTCAGCATCTTTTCCACGGCACTTCTTCGCTACTTTCATCATATTCTTGTGCTTTTATATTGTAAAAAGTTAACATGCATGATGGAGAGATGACAATTTTAGGCCAAGTAAGAGTAAAATGGGCATAGTTTTGTGTCCACCGGTTTAAGCACGAGCAGCAGGTCGGAGTTAAATACGCTCTCACAGGAAGGTCCCGCTGTCGGCAATGAATTCTGGGTGCGTTAGCGGAATTTACGAGAGTACGGAGACAGCTCAGACACGCCCACACGCCCGTCCCCACCACTGCCGCACTCACACCACCCACACCTACACCCACACTCACACCAACACCCACACTCACACCCACACCCTTCCTGTTCTCGTCCCTACCACCCACACCCACATCAACATTCCTGCTCCATTTCCCACACCCACACCCACACCCACACCCACACTGATACCTACACTCCTACCCCACCATCCATACTCACACTCCTACCCCCCCCACCTATACCCACACTCTTATCTACCACCCATACCCACACTCTTACCCCACCACCTATACCCACACTCCTTACCCACCACCCTTACTCGCACTCCTTACCCACCACCCATACTCACGCTCTAGTAAGACCACTAAGGCCCACATATACACGCCCACATTGTCTACCCACTCTCCTGACCACCCACACCCTTACCCTTCATCCGCACCCAATCATGCACTCCTACACTCTTCACTCGAGAACCACATCCACAGTCCCCACTTCCATCCCCCCTTCGCCCACATCCACACTCCTGTCCCCACCACCTACAGGCACAACCTCGCCCCACACCACCCACATGTACACACCTGTCCCCCATCACTCACATCCTCACTACCGCCTCCCATCACCCACATTCACCTGTCCCCCACCACCACCACCCAAACTTCTCCCCCACAACTCACATCCACACTCACGTCTCACCGCCAACACCCACACATTTACCCACCATGACTCATAAACACTCATGCACCCTGCTATCCACACCCACATTCCTTCCACCAACAACCACACTCACATTCCTACCCCCACCATCCTCACCTACACATCTCCCTCAACAACCAGCATCCACACTCCTGTCTTCACCGGCCACACCCACACCCCACCACCCACATTCGCACTCTTCCCTCACCACCCGCACTAACACTCTTCCCCCACCACTGACACCCATCTTCTTCCCCACCACCCACACCCACACTCACACTTTCACGTCTGCACCCGACCACTCACACGCACATCTTCACTTCTGTTCCACACCTCATCAACCCACCATCTCACACCCATGATCTTCCCCACCATCCATCCCCTTCACTTCCCACACCAACAGATAAAACCATTTTCCAGTTTCAGGTGCCAAGCTTCTTGCCGGCAGTAGACGCGATATTCTGCAGACGATCACTTGATCATTCAGCAAACACTATGATCTATTTACCCTTCATGCATATAGAGTATGAGAAAGTTATTACAGGTGACTATGTGTGTTTTTTCATTTACTGATATATCAGTACAACTGAGTAATGATCAAGTAATAGGAAATTCATGCAGCAAGTTTTATTGCCACTGGAGGATAAAGACCAAATGCAGAGAAAGGACCCAGGATTTATTAAAGGATTCGCCTGTGCAATTCTTCATACAAAACTAGAGGAGTATACGAACGCAGGTCACTGACTGAAACTGTGAGAACGTAACGACGTGGTTCAGAGAGCAACCTGACACTTCTGTGATCCAAGTGTAGTTGCATCTCAAATTGATATTCTGATAAAATACATTAGTACAGTCAACAAGAGAAAATCTGAGACGTGATTTTCATTAAGTCCATTATTAAGATGTATTTTTAGTTCATCCTTACTATCTCCTGACGATTTTTTTCCAGCCTGAAGCTTTCGGACTGGAGGATTATATAAATACATCCTAAATTCTTTCACTAATAAAGGTCAGTCGTAAGTTCAGTAAAATCGCGTGGTCATGGTAGTAATAAAAGGAAATTATACATCATCGAACTGAAAGGATGTTGGTCCTGAGTGTTATTTCATCTTTTGTATGTAGGAACGACTGAGTAACAAATAAGTCAGTGCAAAATTATAAACCTTTAATGAAGTGACAATAGAGCACATGATTATTGTAGCAGGACACGGTACAGTAATTCTAGCTCTGTTCGTCCTATGTTACAAACTGAAGGGCGCTGCAGTTATCTCCATGCTCAATCTCTTCGATCTGAAGTCACCATTTATATATACAGTGTGTCCATAAAGTCTCTTTACAAAGGGGTTCATTTAACAGTACCTTAACTCAACATCTTTCATCAACAGGGTACCTGAAATACACAAATGCAATGTGAATAAAAACATTGATAACCA
>JAGKTI010011926.1:0-17591 GCA_018397915.1 Birgus latro | reverse complement strand
GGCGTATTCGGGCTTTACTTCCACCAGTACACGCCCGCGCCAACCTCGATGCCACCGCGGATACGGACCTCGAGGATTTGCTACGTGGCCTCACGGAGCCTATCAACGATGAGGATACGTTGCCTCTAGTCTACCAGCAACTGTATCTGAAGTTCCGTGAGGCGTACGTCTCTAACTCCCTCTCTCCAGCCCAAGAGGACGCTCTCCGTGAGGGCATCGGGTTTGATCCGCCGCGAGCCGCCCTCGTCCATTACATCGTTTGCAGGCTGCTCTCTTAACCTGCTGCACTCAGCTGTATCTGCTTGCTCCAGCTCTGACTTTCTGCTGCCTTGCCAGTCTGCTTTGGACTGGCCCTGCTCTTAGGATGGTGAGGCTTTTATAGTCCCCCCTCACCCCGGGACTCTGAGTCTGGATGTTGTGATGCAATTTTTGCTGAGTTTTGAATATGAACTGTGGTGTGTGATGTGCATGTCGTTTGGTGTTGACAGTTGGAGGAAATGGTGTAGGAGAGTATGTTGGCCTACTCTCTGTGTCACTGAAACACTGAGAAGTTCAGCAAAGGGGGATGATCAGAAGCTAATCCCAACGACTGATGAAACAGAAGCTCCAGCTCTCCCTATCATCAGCTTTCCATCCACCTTGGGAGTACTGCCGTGTTTGACTGGTGCTACAGTCTCCTATACTGACAAGCACAATGCAAGTACACTAGAACAGGTCAAGGAAAAATGAAAGAAAGGAAAAGCTAATAACAAAGGAGAGAAACTCTTCCCTTTCCTTTAGTATACCAACAAGGGATCTTCCTTCTATGTTCAGATCTTCCTTCCATGTTCAAGTCCATGCAGTGTTTCATGTAGTTACTCTTCACAGATTTTTTTTTTTCCCCCAAGTCCAGATTACCTGTACTTGCCCCTAGATATCATCTCACTAACAGTCTTAATGTCCAAATGATTTCTTAAATCTACACCAGTTGTTCTGTCCCTCAGTGTAGGATTACATATCCATGCAAACTCACTCCAGTACATTCAGTCTGTGAACATCTTCCTCATTTACTGCCTATTTTTCACTGCTATAACACATCACTTTTAGTATTAAATAAACACACAGTTTTCCATTCATACATCTGTGCTAAGGAATCTTAGTGTAATGATGAATGGTAATGGGACTCGGACAGTAAAGGAAGAGGATATTCACAGGCTTAAACGTACAGAAATGGCAATGATTAGGTGGATGTGCAGTGTGTCCCTGAGTGTGAGGCCTTGGGGGGGCATGGTTTACAATGGAAGAGTTGAGGGGTGGGAAGGGATTGGAGTGTATTGGTGTTGTGATGAAGAGAAGTAGATTGAGATGGCTGGGCATCTGGAGAGGATGAGGGATGATAATTGGGTGCAGAAAGTGAGAGGTATTAATGTTAGGGGTAGGGTAGCGAGAGGTAGACCAAAAATGACCTGGGACGAGGTCACTGAGTGTGACCTCAGGGATAAGGGATTGAATGGGGAAACTGCCCGAGATCGAGCAGCATGGAGAGTCACCATTAGATGACCAAGGCCGACACACGCAACCATGTTGGAGCCTTCAAAATGAACGAACATACATTCACATCACCTCTGACTCTCACAAATGAACTTCTGAACTACTCTCATGCTGATCACATCCCTTTAGTACCTTAGCAAAATCCACTAACAAACTCAAAAGCCACATTTCTTTGATCTCCTCCAACTTTGTCTGTATCCCATGATCTCCCAAGAACATGGCATACCCATAACTAGTTAGTTACATGTTGCACTTTGTCTCACTACTGTACCTCATATTGTACAGTTGCCCCAAGAAGTGATGGCAGAGTTTCAGATTAATTCGATCACTCTGCACTTCATTACGTTCAATGAAAGCTTAAAGGATATAATATAAAAATTCTGTGCTTTCATCACGTCATATCACGTAAAATATATATCACAATAAAAATTATGTTAAATAAATAACACGAGGCAGTGATATATTATAAGTTAACACTTAAATACGTTTCCCGATTTGAACGAATGTGTAATGTATTCCTCCGCGTGCTGCACGTAGTATGACTCAGTGTTCCTAATGAATTTGCTTTCCAGGATTTCAAATACATTATCCAAATGCTCTAGTTTCGAAGACCAGTTAAGGAAAATTCTTGTGACTTCAATACACTACTTTATTTTCAAATGCTATTGTGATGATATAGCAACAGTAACGATGCCACAACAATGAAATTGTTCTTAGTAATACGAGCAGGTTAATACCCTACCTGCGGTAGCAGCAAAACCATTCTGCCTTTACCCCTTGTCTTCTCGCTTATAATGATTATAATTAGCTACTTTATTCCCAGTGATGGAGACTTATTTACAGTTGTAAGGAGGTATGACAGATTTTATCCTTTTCTCCTACATTAGGCAATAACGAGGACAAAAGAGTTTAGGAGTAAAAACTCCTGCATTGACACAAGTTGATATTCTCCAAGGAGCTCCGACTCGGCAAACTTCCGAGGTTCTTTCATTATATATCATTCTCTGGCGCGTATTAATTCTTCCAGAGATTTTTCTTATTGGAAAACTGACCAAATGCAGAGTAATAACTGCATGTCACTGAGTAAAAGTAGTCTCCTTTTGTGCTAGTTGATCGAACCATTTAAAAGTCCTACTTACTTACGCCGCTTTCCCACTTTCTGTCGCGACCATGGAGAAAACATAAACGGAAATACTCGACTCTAAATTATTCCCAAGTATTGTAAGCGAAATTATTTTATAAATAATAACGGCTGACTTTATTTCTTTAATGAATCTCTCTTCATTTCAGACTTATGCTACTAAGAATTATTGCGTTACCATACTTCATATGAACTATGCAAATTATTCCTGACTGTCCCTGAGCGATAGTTTTGACATTTCAATTATTTCCGTTTAGAATTTCCTATTATCGTAACAAACGCACTGTTTCCTACAATTTTGAAATATACTGGTATCTTGACGTTTACTTATTGTTTTCTGTAACAATTTTACATAATAGGTTTCACATTGTAAAGATATAAGGAGGAGTATGTGCATCATCGCTGACCAATAACTTCTGGATACTCCGCTGTCACTTCTTAGGCCGACTGTGCCCAACCTCTACAAACACCAAACAATTTTCAACTTCTGTTCTTTATACAACAAGTTCATTGACCTCTTTCCAATAATGAGCCTATCAGAAAGGCAAACTACACTCACCGGCCACACATCGCGAACTGCCGGGGCCCCCGGCTGCACACCGCAGGACCCTTCTGGTGACGTCACCACTCGTGACATAACAGGTATGCGCACGCGCACACACTAACAGCAATATGCACTAACACTCTCTTCCTCTCTTCTTAATTTGACAAAAGATTCCAAGGACGAAGCTGGATGGTCTATTTGCATCTGATACACACTATGTATCCAATACAGACTTTTGTGTGAGTACCATCAACACCCGATACACACTATGCATACAATACATACACTTTTGTTTAATTAATATCAAGACCCAGTCTGTGGCCACATACAGATATATGATGTCTCTTGAAGTATTATAAACTTTCTAGTCTCGGCTGACTGCTGCACGCAGCCGCTCGGTCGAGGCACCTTTCTTGGTGAGACAATCAGCCAGTTGTTGTGATGTATCCACCCAAGATACTTCATCAATCTCCCCTCACTCCAACATGTCTTGTAATACAGCAATATCAATGCGCAATCTCCTGTCTTCTATGCTCCTACAGGAGTAAAGGGCGTCCACCAGACTCTTGTTGTGGACGAAACACTATTTTGATCTTTCCACATCCAGAAACCTCACGCAATATGTTGGCGAGATATACAGCAGTCTCAGCACATTCAAGCAGTGCCAACGCCTCAGCAGATAAGGTAGATTTGATGACCCTCCTGATCTTTCCTGTCTGCCAGAATATAGGACATCTTGCCTCACTAGCATCTCATAGGAAGATCACAAAACTTCCCTGAGACCCATTGCCCACAAGGTTGGCAAATTAGGCATCCGAAAAGCACTCTATATGACAGTTCTCGATCGGCCCCATTCTTGGAATGTATAGCTTCATGTTGTCAGTCTTCACCCTTGAGATCACCTTACTGAGTCTAAGCAAACCCGCTACGGTAGCTCGGTTGCTAGTCATACTCAACTCACAGACATCAAAGGCAATATCTGGCCGAGTGTGTGTGGCAATCCAGTTGAGTTGCCCAATTAATGCTCGGTACTCCGTTTTCTCAGACTCGGACAGCTCTCCTGATTTTATTGCTGCACGATGTCTACTCAGCGTGACTGGTTTCAAAGATGAAGCATACTGGAACTGGTCAAGCGTTATGCTGCCATCGATGTTGGAGATGACATTGAGACCAACGTATCTGAAGGCTTTTGATTCTGAACTGCCGATGAGGAATATTTGACTCAAACGGTTTATCACGTGCTGATCGAACTCATGTGTACCAACCCAAAGGAAGTCGTCGACATAGATGCATACAATGCCTTCGACTTTGCCACTACTGCTCCAAGAGAACAGCGCTGAATCCAGTGATGAAACTTTAGCTCCAAGACTCAACAACTGATCTTTTATGCACAGATACCAATGCCTAGCAGCATCACAAAGGCCGTAAACAGTTTTCTTTAGTCTCCATAACTTACCATTTGCATATTCAGGCGGAGGACGTAAATGAACAACTCTCTCAATGTCGTTACCTTGCAAGTAAGCAGCTTTCACGTCCATTGTGTGGCAATCCCACTGGTTGTTGAAGGCCAAAGAAAGTGCCAAATGCACTGCTTCTTTTAACAAGTGGGTGAGTCTTTTCGGAGATCCACAGTGTCTACCTCAAATCCTCTGGCGACTAAGCGGGCCTTAACAATAGGCTTTCCATTTTTCAGTTTTTCCGTCACAACCCATTGAACCATTATGGCACCTTGCCCAACATCATCTACTTCCTCATACACATCATTATTCTGCCAGTTTGTAATTTCATTTTCCTTAGCGCATAATACGGCCTCAGAGTTGAAAAGAACAAGAATTTCTGCGTCATCATCAACCACTTCCCATTCACTTAAATCCTTCTGCAAATCTATCCAATCAATGCTGCCGTCAGAGTCCTTCTTCAGATTGTAGCAGTGTTTGTACTTTCCAGTGGCTTTACCTGCCCGACTCATAATCCTTCCAGACACCAACTCTCCACTTTCTGAATGTATTCCCTTTATACGTTGACCAACAGAAACTTTGGGAGGCTGATTAACCGGAACTGAAACCTGTGGGAGGCTCATCAATTGGAACCACACCATCTTCCAACTCGTCATCTGGTGGATAGTCATTCAACACTTGCGAAGAATCGTCATTAGGCTTCTCCTAGACAACATTGTTCTTCTCATCACTGCTGACACCACTTTCAACCGTAGTATCTTGCTTTGGCGCACGCGCTAGACGACACACATGCACTCGCACATAGCCACTGGCGTGTCTCACTAGAATTTGTTTCCCATCTCTGGCTATTACAATTCCGGGACCATGCCATTCATGACTATCATTTCTTTTGTAGAAGACTTCAGCTCCATTTCGAATGTCGTTAAGTCACTCGAACGTACGTTTTGCCGCAGAGCCCTAGCCAAACGTTCATCTGATTCAGTCTTTACAAACTCTTGTCTTGCTAAATGAAGAGCGTTCAAGTTGTCTCTCACAATTTTCAATGGTGATGAAGGTTCCAAGGCTGGAGGATCATTTGCATACACATTAGGCAGGCCAGGGTTTTGACTAAAAACAAGTTGGTTAGGAGAAAAGCCTGCGTAGTTGGTGAGAGCATTTCTTGCCGATACTGCCCATGCCAAGGCCACATCCAATTCACACTGGCTATCAGCCATTATCTTCCTAACAATGTCACCAATGACTCCATTTTGTCGCTCACAGACTCCGTTGCTCCACAGACTCTCAGCAGATGTTGTCATGATCTTGATATTGAAGGCCTCTCCCAGTGCTCGCATTTCCGCATTGTTGAATTTACAACCATTGTCTGTAAGAATTTTTCCATGTGCGCCAAACACAACAATCCAGCTTCGAAATATTCCTTTGATAATGGTGGGCGCACACTTATCCGCGATTACTATCGCATTACAATACCTGGTCGCCAAATCAACAAGGACTAAGAAATAATGCCTTCCCCAAGCTTTCAAATCCATGGCTACGGCTTCGTTAAACTTAGACGCCATGGGCAAACTGACTACGGGTCGGGGATTGGCTTTCTTAAATCTGCAACAGACTGTACAAGCATCAGAAACAGCCTTGGTAGCCCACTCCAGTTCTGAACTTTGAATCCCCGCATCTGTGATCAGTTTGATTAGTTTCGCCAATGTTGGGTGTCCAAATTGCCTGTGAAGCTTCAAAGCCGTTTTTTCTACATCACCCCCAAGAGATGCCAGCGTGATTGTTTCACAATATTCACAACCTATTCATAGAGAAATTGGAAGCAAGTAACGGCCTGAAGAGGAGGACTTCAAATTAATGATAGTTCCACAAATTGTGACCTGGTCACTTCCAAAGTTAATCAACATTTTTGCTTTTTTCATGGAACGTTTGCTCAACAGCAAGGGAATATTGCAGTCCACAACATCAGTCACGATGGTAGCACGCATATTTCCAATGTAGCAGGGCAGAGTAACACGTTTGAGGGAAGAAACTGTGACACCATCAGCAAAAGTAAACGTTGAGGGTGACGCTTCTTCTCTTATAGCATCACGTTCGTAATCAGTGAGCTCACTTAGATAGCAATTGATCCATTCAACTCCACATACAGTTATAGAACACCCTGTGTCTAGAACAGCACATCCCTTAGATTCTTCTATCAGAGTCTGTAACTTACCTCTACTAGTGGCATCATCCGCATAGCCAATAAATAACGACAGATGTACTGTTTCAGACTTTTCTTCTCGACTGCTGTCGTTTTCGTATACATCCGGACAGTCACGTGCCCAATGAAATCTAGAATCACATACGAAACACCTCGATACCTTTCCGTCATACCCAAGTGGGTTCTGCCTCCTGCCGGTGGATAAGCGTTGGGGAATTCTAGCAGATACGGTTGAATATCTGCCACCACCATGACCTCGATCACGTACTGCACCACCCCGCAACATTCTCCGTCCTTGTCGAGTACCTCTAACATAAAACGTTTCCTCACCCCCAACTTCGTCACTCCAAAATTCTGGTTCGCCCTTCGCCTCCCTGGCAGACACCGATGCATCGTTCTGCCCGCCAATTTCACCAGTAAAAATACGATTCAGCGCAGATTTCATGTTTTCGTATGTTACCTCAATTATCGCGGATATCACTAGTTGTTGCTCACTGTCTGAAAGCCTGCATGCAGATGAGAGCATAAAAGCCATCACAGAATTTGGCAGTGCCATGTCCTGCTTCGTAAATATGAAATAAATATGCTCAAATTCTGCCACGAACTTACGAATGTTCATATCACCGGCTCTTCTGAAGTTGTACAATTCATGAAAAGCTGCAAACTGCCGACGTCCTTTGTCCATGAGAAATAAACTGTCTAATTTTTTCAGCAAGGTCTGAACACCATTCTCTTGTTTCAAATCAGCCGCATCAATTTCCGAAGACGCCACCATCGCTCTTCCTGACAATGACAGGTGAATAGCTAAGGCCTGCTTCTTTTTTAGTAAGTCCGTCAGTTCGCACCAAATGTCGATGTCCTGCTTCCAACTCTCATAGGCAGAATCATTTTCAAGTTTTGGAGGCCACTTAGTCGAACAAGGCACCATTATTTTCAAACTACGCTCTGCTCCCAGTATCAGAAAGGCAAACTACACTCACCGGCTTCACACCGCGAACTGCCCAGGCCCCCGGCTGCACACCGCATGACCTTTCCGGTGACGTCACCACTCGTGACGTAACAGGTGTGCGCACGCGCACTAACAGCAATATGCACTAACAGAGCCTATGTCCGCCCCCATAAACACAAATTTTGTCTTCTCATACTCTCAAACTCCTAGACTGCATAACCTCCATCTACTTTCTAAATTTCTCCACAGCACGCTCTTCACTATGAACAAACAATATCAAACCATCTGCATATAACTATCCATATATGAAATTCCATAGTAGTACTACACCACATTAAACAAGATTATACACTACTATAAACAGAAGATGGCTAAAACAGACTCCTAATGGACACTGATCTTTACATTAAACTCCTTGCACTTCAAGGACCACTATAAACAGAAGATTATACACCACTATAAACAGAAGATGGCTATGACAGACTCCTGATGGACACTTATCTTTACATTAAACTCCTTACACTCAACACCACCCACTCCCACACAGGTTCTTAGATCATTATATTTTTTCATTATTAAGTGTATCACCCACTTTTAGTCTTCATTTTCTCCTTGCCCACTGTAGGACATCTCTCAGCACCTTATTAAAAACTAAGTACAGTGCACTGTTGGATTCTCCTTACCTGTATGACCGCACAGATCCCTCCTCTCTTACATGGCCTAAGTAAATACTGACAACACAATTTGTTGCAGATAACAAAAGAGGCCACATAAATTAACTTGCTAGTGTGGACACGGCCCAAAGTCTGTATAGTGCATGTTCCTAGGACTGACGGATAGCGTGCTACAATGTGAAACATATGTAACACAGTGAAGCAACTAGTTAATTGAATAACAAAAGCATTTACTGTAGTTGTACATGTATGTGATATATGACACAAATCTACAACAGAAGCATTATGTTTTTGAAGATAATATATATCTTTATATACCATAATTTTGGCAGATTTGAAAGAAGAATGATCAGGATAAATTATCAGCTTTATCAAGCAATTTTGCCTGTCGGACTGAGGTTAATTAACTATTCACTTAGGGTAAGTCTTTGAATGATTAGGACAAAACATTATGTGAGGAACCTCTGGGACTACTTTATTTAGAGTATATGTTGCAGCCTAATTATTTTCACTGTAGTTAATGTTGCCAGCTATGAAGCTGCCAACTCTAATTTTCCAGTGTTCCAGCAAAATAATTTTTCAGTTTGACACCACTAAAGCATACTGTACTTATTAAATGCTTGAAGACTAAAAATGAGCCTAAATTCATAAGGCTGAAATACATTAATGTGTACTTCTTACAGTATACATGAGCTTAAATTCAATAGGCTGAAATACATTGATGTCTACTTCCCACAGTGTAAACAATGATATCCAACCCGACAAAAAATAAGGTAATCAGGAAATAGGAAATCAAAACATATTTTACCACTTCCTGTCCTTAAATATTTCACCCAAACTGTCTAACATACACTGTTTACAGGTACTCATATTGGTGTGGCAGTGACCCATCATCTACCCACTTGAAGTAGTGCTGCTTACTTCTTCCCTTAGGTTGCTCAACACCAAGTGAGAAACACAATGGTTTCCTGTAACCCAGGAAACCATGTACAATGCTGAGTGGTAACCGTATAACCAAATAAAGGGGTGATGTGGAACCTACTGAGGTGCCCCCTGTTAACTGGGTGGTGACACAAAAATGTGGAGTCCAGGAGAGACACAAATGTGGAGTCCAACCAGGAACCAAACCTGTCAACTACAAGGGAACATCAGTTATACTGGCACAGCTGCTTACCTAGGTTGATGGGTGTGCTCGGCAGGACAGATCCACCAAGCCAGCACGTTATTTAGCTGCAGCTGATGGGTATGCTCAGCCAGACAGACCCAGCAGGCCAGTAGTCGTTTACCTGCAGTTGATGAGTATGCTTAGCCAGACAGACCAGTATCGCTCTGCTACTATGCCAAGTACACATATATGCTGCTTTGTCAGAGTAGTCACTTTTATACCAAAATTATTAAATATTTTTTCATTATATAATGAAAAACAATACACTGTACTAAGACCTACCTCTACATTTTATCCCCTCCTATACCAAAATTTGATTTCTAAATGTGTGTGTGTGTAGAATTCATTTCATTATTAATGTTAGTGTGAAATCCTGATATCCCTGTTAGGATGAACTAAAGCTTCAGCTGTTGTCAGTAATCTGTACACATAAATGCAATGGTACTGAACTTATCTTCTCAACACTGCCATTAGTCCAGGAAATATTTTCTTCTTGAATTAGGTTTCTTAGCACATATTTCTTATTGGTCTGCTTCTGGACTGGTTCCTCATTAATGTCTTTGGAATTTATACAAACTAGACCAATTATCAAAATCCTACAGCTAAGGCAGATATAAATGTGTACAGTATATGCAAAATAAATCACTGAGGTGTCCTGTGCAAAATACTTCAAATCGCTAAGGAAAGGGGGGAAGAGCGAAGGGGAGGCCAAGGATGAGATGAAGGAATGGAGTGGAGAGGTATATGAGAGAGGGGTGTGTGAGCTGGGAGCAGAGCAGCGAAATGGCAGGGGACCGGGTGACATGGAGGCGATTTGTTTGTGGCCACCCCTCATGGGATTGAGGAGTCTGGCAATTGACTGACTGACTAAGGAAAGGTGCCAAAAAGCTTAGTTGGCCAATGGAGCAAAGGAAAAGGAGACACCTTCAACAACCCCACTGTGCTTATAACATACTGATGAACCCACTCCCAACAGTCAGCTGAGGTCACACGAAGAGGGAGGATCCAACAAAATGGAATAGAACACACAAGACTAGCAACAACAGTGCACAGTGACTTGGTTCTCCTACTTTTGTGCTTTATCATTCTTGATTCTGGATCTCTTCCACCACCCATGAACAAATGGAAAGCTAGATGATGATGATGATGATTATGGTAATGATGATGATGATGATGATGATGATGATGATTTAGTAAAAAAATGAATTAGGACAATGATGCAATAGTGAGAAACTGGGTTAAGATGATGATGTACTTGTAGGAAACTAGGTAAGATGATGTACTTGTGGAAAACTACGTTAAGCTGAGCTTTTACTTGGGGAAACTAGGTTAAAATGATATATCTGTGGGAACTGTGGTTTAAGATAATGATGTATTTGTGAGAAACTGGGTTAATATAATGTTATATCTGTGGGAAATTAAGTTAAGATGATATATTTGTGGGAAAATGGGGCTTGTGGGAAACTAAGTTAAGATGGTAATATATTTGCATGAAAATGGATTAAGATCATATATTTGCAGGAAAATGGATTAAGATCATGTTGTATTTGCTGGAAACTGGGTTAGGATGATGATGGTGATGACACTGTTATGAGGGAAACAGCAAACTTAACAGACAAAAATATATTACCTGTAAAGTAAACGCTTAATGGGAGAACGGAAATCATACACTTCTGAGCACACTCTAGAATATACATCTTATTAGGGTATATATACGGTAAACAACATAACACTAAGGCACATGGCAAGATGTTGTATAGGGCCAATATGAGCTGATAGTGGCCTTGTCTTTGGCATCCCATAAATATGAAGCTAATTTCAGTTAAAAGAATATTCTGGGACAGTTTCTTCATTATCTCAAAATGACATGAGTATAAAAAATAAAAAAATTAAAGACTCTGATCAGTAGAAATAGGATTATTAAGAAATGAGGGGCAGATGCACAGGCTTGATAAGATAAGAAATGTAGATACATCATGTGACAAACATGGAGCAAGGAAGTCTGTTGATCAAGGAGAGGAAGAGAATGTCCTTTGATGGAATGATCACAAAGAGAATGGATAAGAATAAGATGGTGAAAAGGGTATACAGTATACTGAGTGAACTTGTGGGCAGGAGGAGACACGAAAGGCCAAGAGGAAGGTGGATGGATAAATGGATGTGAATGCATGATAAGTGGGATATGGAATCTGAGGAAACAAAATAACTGACAAATGACAGAAACTGAAATGAACAGATGAAGTGGGAAAGAGAGTTAAGATGACAAATAGATAGGCAGGTTCAAATTCTAGATAATTTTTTAAACAAACAGAAAATACAGCATCTCTCTCACTGACTGACAGCAATGCCAAGTTGGAAAATATTGCATCTGCGTGGGGCAGTCAGATGTGGAAAATGAACCTGCCCTCTTTTAGGGGCCAAACTTCCACCTAACAGTGAGCAAAGATGAGTAACTTCAAAGTTACTGGTCAACCAGTCTAATTAACAAAAATATTAAAAATTCTTACCACAATGACTACTTCAACCAACCAATACACTATGCAATGCACACAAGGCATCATCTAGACAATCAAGAATGCTACTGGTGTATCTGTTCCATCCATCTATAATTCAATCCTATGTCACCCCATGAGCAGTGTAGGAACCCGGGGCTAGGCAAGTTGGTCTTGACATTCAAGATGAGAATGACCAGCCTCAATCATCCCTGAGTGGCATTACTTGAGCAATAAACCCCAACCACCCTCAATATAAATCTACACAGGCTCAGTGTGACTGGAGTAATTTAGTTATCCACTAAACCACCAGGTGCCATAATTTGGTTATATGGATGGTTACCACACAGCATAGTAAATGGTTTTCTGGTGTACAGGAAACCATTTGGCTTGTCACTCAGTGTACAGTTACCCATGGGCAGAAGGAAGAGAACAGAATGATGGAAAGACAGAAGAGGGAGTGTAAAGTCACCCGCAGGCAGAAAAAAAAGGAAGGAGTAAAGGAAAGAAAGTCAGAAGAGGAAGGATGGAAGAGAGGAAAGGGTAGACACCCAAAGCAGCACTACATCAAATGAGTGGATGGAGAGTGTTCCCACCTACCACTAATAAAACATTAAGCCAATAGCATCTAGTGTTCCCAGGTGGTCACCCATCCAAGTAATAACCAGACCCAACATTGTTTAACTTCGCTGATCAGACGAGAAGCGGTGCACTCGACATGGTATGGCCCAAGACTATAAAATCACAAATATATCACTTTCATATAGACAAAGCATTAAAACAAGTTACATGGCTAAAATATGTCTTACCAGTGAGTGAAGTAGACTGCAAAAATTCTTGCAAATGAAGTAAATGTTGAGCAAATGCCTAAAAATTTAAATCACATCATCCCAAAACTGCTCAAATTAAACAATTAGCCTAACTTAGTTAGACAAGTAGCAATGAAGACAAAGGCTGGTGGCACACTAACCACTACGCAGCCAACACCGTTTATCTTATCACTACCCGCCACCACCACTGGGGAGACATTCCTTGAATTGATTACAGTATGTAATCTCAGCTTGACCAATATCTTGAGTTTCAAAATAAAGTTTATCCACTGATCATCAAAGCAGTAATATAAGACTCTTAACTTGTTGGGTTATCTGTTACTAGAGTTATTACAACAGAATTCCCTCTGCATTTCTGTAGATTTAACACTTTTGTTGTACTCAGTTTCTTATCAGCTGCTCAGGTTTTGGTGCCACTTCACAAATGATAGTGGCTTACAGTGTCAGTGCATGGATAAAAGCATGGTTAAGACATTCTACATGAAATTTATCATTACATGTCTGGCAACTGAAAAATGTATGTGAGTGAATGCACGTGGGGCACATTTCACTGGGCATGCTGGTGATAAGCTCTCTTTCTTTATCATGTTTACTCTTTTTACCTAGCATTCTGGACCATACTTCACCCCACTTATGGGTGGGAAAAAGAGACGGGAGTGAGAATGATGATGATGATGAATGTCGTGCATAAACCTGTTAGTCAAGTTCATAAAATGATAGGTAGAAAAGGAACTTTTAAAATGTGCATTTATTAGAGAGCCTTTATAGACAAACGTGCATGCAGTTCTTTGAAAAGTGGTCAGTACTGTAATTACTGTGCATAAAAGCACTATAATCAGCCGATTATGACTAAAGAAAGTCAAACAGACAGAAATATATCCATTACCAGAGAGGACTTCTAAGAGACAGAGAGATGCACTATGAACATATCAAATACCCTGTATATTCTTCTTTTAGTACTGCAAATTGTTAGTTTGAATTAATCTTCGCAGAACACTGAATGAAACCCTAAAAGCACTTATCTTCAACAAATGAAAATGTTAATAACGCACAGTGAAATCTGAATACATATTTAATCTTTTAAGCCTTGGCTTCCCTACATCAGGTTTTATTCAGATTAAGAAAAATGTAATAAACTAGGTTTACTCTGCATTACTAGGCATTTACCCAATGCTTCTACATCAGTTACTTTTCATACAAATAATAACTCACGGTGAGTTTAAAACATGACATCAAATGAAGGTAAAGTAGGGTGACTGGAAACCTTTACTTCTCCAGTTCACAGATTATCCGAACATTTCTAGCATGGATTTTTTGGGTGATTTTGAGAATAAAAAAGAAAAAAAAGAAAAAAAAATCCTGAATACAAGATGGTCCTTACAAACACCGTGGTGGCTGAGTGGTTAGCATCATTGCTGACGCAAAGCTGTCAGCCTGTTAGAGGCCAAGTTTGAAACCTGGCGCGAGCAGCTGGTGTGACACGACTCAAGAGACCATCCACCCTCGGCTGGCAGGCAAATGAGCAACTAGGGTAACACCTAGGGGAGGTAACTGTGGAAACCTGGATGACACAATGGCCTTGTATCCCAAGATACTGAAAGAATAACCTACCACAGGCTCAAAGGCCTATGTTATGGACATGAGCACCATGGCTAAGCACCTCATGGCATCTGCCTAACCTTTACCTTGTATTCTACTTCTCATCCAGGTAATTTGACTCTCACACTGGAGCTCTTATGGTCAGACGTGCTTGCTGGGTGACCTTACCTTACCATTCCACATTCCTTCCTTTGCCCCTTCCTCTCGTTTTTCCCTCCTTCCCCATCTTCCTACTAACTGTGTGTACTTTGTGATCTTCCAGTGGTTTTGAGAAAGGAACAGCTGGCGCGTGGCAGCCGTTTTTCCGTCCTTTCAGGAATGGCAATGCTAAATGGCAGTGTCGTCAGCCCTGGAGCCAGAGATATGGCTATGGACCTTACGGACCCCAAGGAGCCCTGCCTCGTCACCAGCAAGAGGCCCAGAGTTCGTCACGTGGGCAGATGGACCGCCCTGGTGATCAACACCAAGATAAGCGTCCTCAGACTTTCCCTTCTCCCTCTTCTGCTGGCCCAGATAAGCGTCTTGTCACCTCACCTTCCTGGTCCAAACCAAGGACAGACACCCTGTCATTAACAACCCCAGGGTGTCTCCTGTTCTAGCCATTAGTCAAATATTGTGTTGAGAGCCATGCCAAGGTCCTAGGAAGCGAAGCTACCTTCCATTTCCACGTCCCAAGGGATATTTTGCCCAAACTTGACCCTCCCTCTGAATCCGTGTCAGTCCTTGTGGGATTGACATTAGATGTTGGAGGGCTTCCTCGTCAGGTGAGGAGAAATTTCACTTAGGAAAATCATGCCTGTCTTCCTGGAGTATGGGGTGGATGATATCCTGCGGCATACTCGATATCTGGGTTCTGAGAGGGGATTTCGTAAAGGCCTCCTGTCTCTCCTCCCCCTGGCACCATGGTGGTCCGGAGGTCCTGTCCCAAGTCGGATGGCTGAAGTTCCGTGGTGCTCTGCCTGAGAGAATTGTCTTGGGCCACTCCAGCTACCTGGTCAGTGTTTTCACTTTCCCAGTTCTACGTTGCTTTCACTGCCAATTCTATGGCCACGGGACAATCTCCTGTAGGAAGAAGGCCTGGCGCTCAAGGTACAGCTGCTCTCATTCCTGCCAAGATGCCGATGGTGCAGACTGTCCCTTACTGCTTCCACGGCAGCGGGAACCACATGGTTATCTCTCGGTCCTGCCCTGTCTACCGGAATGCCATGGTCATCCAGGCTGCAACCACAGGTGTTGCCTCGTCCCACCAGGATGTCAGGGTCCAGTTCCTGGCCCTGAACCCCAGCTTTCATGCTGCTCGCCCCCTCGGCCTTGGTTCCTCAAGGACCGCTAGCCCCTCTCATCGCCCAAGCTGTTGTGTGCAGGATGGCACAGACATTACATGAAACAGGTTCCATTGTTTGAGGGAAGAATGTGGTGCTGACTCTCTCCAGCCTAAAGAGGTTGACGTGACCATCTATCCTTCCTCTTCGGCAGAAGTGCTCCTTCACCCCACCTCTGTCTCCAAGCCCATGCACAAACAGTCCTCTCGTCCTCGGCCCCCTCTCCTTTCCGGCCAAGGCCACAACCACAGCAGGCTCCCAGCCTTGGGCCTCTGGGACTTCCTCATCAGCTACCAATGAGGCTACAGCTGCTTCCTGGAACTCTTGTTCTTCCCCTGCCTCCAACAAGGGCCAATGTTCCTCCTCCTGTGTGGGATCGTCCCGTGAGTGTCCAGCTCCCGCATCCCCCTCCGGAGACCCCACAAGGCCCTGAACCTGACTCCTTCCTCTCCCTTTTTCATGATGCATTTACTATATACCAATCTGGGGTCTCCTTCCTGAACATCTGCATCGCCATCCTCCCACGCCTGGTCTCTTTACTGTCCTGTGAACAGATGGGTCTATCTCCACTGGTTCAGTTCCTCTTCTGAAATTTGCAGTCCCTGCTACGTAACTCTCATAAAATAAAGATGGCGCTACGGAACCTCACCCCGGAGGTGATGGGTCTCTGTGAGACTTGACTTTCTCCCAACCTCAGTTTGTCTGTCGAGGGCTACTGGGTTTTTCGGGCAGACTGGCAGGACGTTGGAGGTGGGTTGGCAATATTTGTTTGTGAGGACATCCCATGCTCCGAACTCTCCCTACCTGGCCCTCCCAGGGGTGTCCTTCAGGTCCTGGCCGTTCGCCTTTGCCTTTTGGCTGGCTGGGTGATGGTTGCTGTCTGTTATAATGTCTGTCGGGATATGGGTTGTGAGAGCTGCTCCACTATCACACTCCTCCAGCCTCCATGCCTCCTTATGGGTTACTTCAACATGAGGCATCCTCACTGGGACCCTAATATCATGCACAGTTCGGTGAACCGGTCAGGTAGGTCCCTCTTCCAATTCCTGCTTGAAAATGCGCGCTTTTCCCTTCTCACCCCCACAGGCCGATCCATTTTGACCCATGCTCTGGGCGCCCCTCCACCCTGGATCTCCGCCTCGGAGATCCTCTCTTCCAGACTGCAGTGGTCACGGCAGGTCCTGACCTCAGGAGCGATCATCTCCCCATTCTCATAGACGTTTTAGGCCTCCTTCCCCTCTTCCACTCAGTCCTCCAGACCCCACTGGTGACTGTCCTCTGGTCATTGGTGGGATTTCCACTCGGCCCTTGCTTCCCCTCCAGCCCAGGTGGATAGATCTCTTGTTGACCAAGCCGTTGCTTTCTCCTCCTCCCTGGTGGAGGCTGGGCAAACCATCTTACGGATCTCTTTGAACTGACGTAGAGCACCCTGCTGTCCCTTGGTGGACTGACGAATGCACACTTGCTGTCCGTACCCGCTGCTCTGCCTGGAACACATGGTGTCGCTAACCCCTCTGCTCTGTACTGAAGGAAATTCACAGGAGACGGGAGGCATCATGCAAGAGATTGGTCAAGAGGGCAAAAAGTGCCACCATATTGTCCTTCTGTTCCTCTCCCTCCTTTGCTAGTTCTGCGAGCAGGACGTGGTGGTTTGTCAACTCCATGAATGATTGTTCCGCTCCTCCCTCCTA
>JAGKTI010011925.1:0-25472 GCA_018397915.1 Birgus latro | reverse complement strand
TTATACAGGGTGATTCAAAATTTTGTACATTAAATTGGAGGACGACCACCTTGGATAATTTGAAACAACAATGTCTCTGTGGTAAAATGTCGAATTATACATAGTTTAGCTATTTCAGTACATTTAAGATGTATTAATGAGGATGGAAGGTGAAGGGAAACCCACGTAGGATTTTGTACACGTTTATTTACAGATCTTGACAGTGTGCTCCCCTTTGTGTGCTCCCATTTGCTCCAGGCTAAAGACAATGTTCAAAGTGGCCCCCATGTGCCTCTAAGGAAGCCTGCACACGTCGTACCATGGATTGCCTGATGCTTTCCAAAATGCCTGGGCTGTGTTTAATGAGCTCGCACCCATCACGGACACGTCGCCATAAGTCCTCTCTTGTTAGCACCTCTGTCTCATACACCAGCGTCTTTAAATGACCCCAGAGGTAGAAGTCCAAAGGGTTCAGATCCGGAGAGTGGGGTGGCCAGGGAATAGGGCCAGCATGTCCTATCCACATGCTGGGGTAAGCAGTGTCCAGATATTCCCTTGATGGTCGGGCAAAATAGGCTGGTGCATAGTCATGCATGAACCACATGCTACGTCGTACACCCAGTGGCACAGCTTCAAGTAGTACTGGCAGTGTCTCCGAGGAACTGCCTGTACACGTCACCTGTTAGCTGCTGTGGTAACAGTTAGGGGCCGATAATGTAATCCCTGATAATGCCAGCCCATACGTTGATGGAAAATCTCACCTGGTGTGCCCTACTTATTGTTGTTTGAGGGTTAGCACCCGCCCATGTATGTGTGTTGTGTGTATTAAAGATACCATCACGTGCAAATGTAGCCTCATCTGTGAATAAAATAATACTGGTGTACTGAGGATCCCCAGCATGCTGCCGTAAATACCACTGAAAGAATGCTGTCCGTGCTGGATGATCATCAGGCTCCAACCCTTGCACCTTCTGGTGATGATATGGGTACTGGTGGTTTCTGTTCAAACACCTCCAGACTTTCGACTGAGACACCCAATAAAGCTGTAACCGCTCGTTTACTTGTATGTGGATTTGCCTGTACCAGGTCCAGGATTTCCTTGTCTGTGCGTTCCATGTGTCGGGGTCTCCCAGCGTCCGCTGCAATTCGACGGAAAGATTCCCTTTTCCTCAACCTTCGATCAATAGCTGTGAATGTTTGGGGGTGTGGGTGCAGTTGATTCGGATACTGTTCCACATACAGCAGTTCAGCCTGTGCAGCATTTCCACCAGCTGCCCCTGATATGAGGTGCATATCAGCATATTCGGCATCTGAGTACTCGTACATCCCTTTGGTGGTGTCCTCTCTGATCCGGCTCCTGAACGTGACCTAGAGACGTAAGAGAGCAAACAGTAGTAGATACAATGCAGACGTGCCGATGTTAGGCAATACTACATTACGTTATCAAGTACACACTAACGTATCATGTCAACAACAGGCACGTATGTAAAATGCATAAATCACACATTTGACAGTGTAATCAGTAAATGCCTGCAGTGCGCCGTATCTCGCACACAGCAGCCATATCCCCGGCCTGCGCTGCTGCTTCGATGCAAGTGTTGTGGGATGCAAACAAGCCAGCCCAAATTACCTGCCCTTCCCCACCCTATCCCCATACTACCCTCCCCAACCCACCCTGACCGTAAGTACCTTTACCTCATACGGTTGTACACAGTCCATGTAACATAAGAGCTGTTTGTTCGTCTGCAGCACGCTGTACTCAAGACGTGTGGACAATATCTGTCGAAATCTACTCTGGTTGCCCTTCACCTTCCACCCTCATCAATACAACATCGTAAATGTACTGAAATAGGCAAACAATGTACAATTCGACATTTTAACACAGAGACATTGTTGTTTAAAATTATTCAAGGAGGTTGTCCTCAATTTAATGTACGTAATTATGAGTCACTCTGTATATAGATATAAATATACAGAAAAGAAAGATTTCTAAATAAAAAAAGCGTGAGAGAAAAAAAATATATATATATTCGTGGGAAAGTGTAAGATGTCAAGGAGATGAACATTTTGGCTGCGAAATGCCTACTTTGCATTTAATTTAGTGTAACGTCAGACAGTCTTCGGTAGTTAAGTGAGACTTAATGTAACATAATTAAGAAAAACTTACCATCATTATACAGTATATTGTTATCTGGTTACCACTAACGATTTCAGTCATCACATGACGGCAAAATTATCCGAAATAATTATGTGAGTACATAATACTGAAAAGATGAGTTGCAACAGATTTAAGTCTTTAACCACTGGGATTTCTCTTATCCAAACAAAATCGCCTGGTTTCAAATTTTATTACAGTACCTAAGTGCGCTTGTCGTGTAATGTGTTGTTAGATAGATATTTTACTTGTTGTTTCTCTTGCCTTACGCGTGGCCTTAGCCTCTTCATTATGGATAAGTTATTTGCAATGATTAATCCGCAATTCGTAAATTCATCTTTAGATAAAAATTAAAAATCCTGAGGATAGTATGATAACTGTACAAAGTCTGTCGTACCAAGGTCGTTGAGGAGTAAGCTTCATATAGGGAAAGTGTCATATTAATGAAAGACTAGAAATAAGAAAAAGTAGGTAAATATTATTATAAAAACACAAGAAAAAAATGTTAAATATGATAAGAACATCGACGAACTGATATATTAGTCGAGGATGGATCAGAATAATAAAAGCACTTCTGCTGAACGAAACAGTTGGACGATGGAATGAAATGTAAGACTAAAATATAAAAGGTTAATGAAAATGAAACGAAATAAGTCTATAGACTGGAAAGAAATTAAAGGTACAAGAAGATGCAATTAGAGGTAATGAAAATCTGGAAAAAGTATTTATCAAGCCGACTTAGGTATTATATGCAGGAGAGAGAGAGAGAGAGAGACGGGGGGGGGGCAAGTAGACAATAGACGTGTTGCCGGTTCTTGGTAAACACGGCAGGTGCACTCTGCCATGTACTTAAAAGCTTACGGTATATGTATTTTTTAATTCAATTTTTCAGTTGCACTGATCAAGACGTGATAACTTTAATTCTTTGTGGTTGGAGGGAAGCAGCCGCCATATTGGCGATGACGTCAGACTTCACACTGCAGACGACTCTCCAATCCATCACACAAGGCTTTACCACTAAGAGCGATATTAGTTGTCATAATATTTACCGGCATGGTATGTTGTGAAGGAATACTTTTCATAGTGTAAATGGATGGTACCTGTTAGGTGCGTAAATTGCAGTGAAGTCGACTGGAAGTAGCTTACAGCTACACCAATCCCGAGTGATGCTCGTACCTCATGAGATGGAAAGCATTTAATGTATGGCGTACAGTAACAGTTGTATGAGCTTATATTGGTATTATGCTTATGAATGTTTAATATTTTACCTCTTCATTATCAGTTTTCTGAGAGAACAGGTTCAGTGAGTGACTCTGAACTTGATAGTAAAGTACGTACTGTACCTCCGGGAGGGTGCGACGAAATACCGAATCGGCGGTCATTTACCGAATCAACACCGAATCGGCACTTTTAATTGGTGTTACAGATTTTATCACCATACAGGTTCATACACACCTAATTATCTAAAATCCGGTCAGATATTTTTGTTTAATTTCACTGCTCATAAAAAATCCGGATTCAGAGCGGAAATGCGCTAAAGTTAGCAGAATTGTGTCTTCTTTAGCTTAACAACTTGCCTTGGAAGTCTTCTACTTTGTATAAATATACATTTATTTGCACTGAAAATCATTGTCTGCGCAAAACAGAAGTCTGTCAAGGCGTGTTGGCGATCTAGAAATACTCGCTAACCTCAGCTCGTTCTCGCTCTGAATCCTAATTTTCTATTAATAGTTAAATTAAGCAAAGTTTTTTGATGAATTTCAGATAATTATGTGTGTATGAACCTATATGGTGAAGAAAACAGTGTTTTCACAACAGTAAAGACTGCATTCTAGCACTTGGAACTTCCGACAAGCAGCCAGCCATCACTGCTTTCATTTATTTTCTCATTGGCTGGTACACACGAGAATAATTTCCCTTTTGTCTGTGCACTTACACATTGGAATGAATCACTAGCAATTATTCCTCTTGTCACTGGGCAATCTTGGTGGTCAGAAATAAGCACAGGGTGTAATGCCATTTTTCTTGTATATGTTATAAATAGTATAAGAGTAATATAAGTTAGTATAAGTATAGTGTAAGTATATAATGTATGTAATTTACGTTAGGTTATATACGTGATAAGTGTGAATTCTGGACCATGTTAAGATGTTGTAAAGTATGTGAAGTGGACTTTGTAATTCATTTTTTGGGCTTGATTTTAGTTATAGGGTAGTAGGGAAGCAAATGGACAAGTGGACGTGCAAATTCACGTCTGGTTTCGATAAAGTGGCGTAGAAAGTTAATTTGGGACTTAAATTAGCGATGAGTCGTATTTACACCTAGAATTTAGAATTTTGTAGTTGAGCTTGTGTTAGTCGTCTTGTTGTACTAAATAATGTTGTCTAAGAGCTTAGGTAAAGTCTGACTATTGATTATTGTCATAGTTAACCGCGAAATTAATTTATTTGGCACAGATCTCAGTTGTTGGTTAGCGCCGCGGGCGAAACAAAGAGAAATTGTATCAATGCGTGATTTTAGGCATCGTTTGTAAAATTGTTAGACCTATGTTATTGCCACAAAATTTAAATCATCATGTAATTTTTTATAAGTAGAGTAATGCGTAAGCTTCTTGTTGCAAGTTCTTGGGCGATGATATAACATGTAGATTGTAGAGTAATTGATCGAAGTCAGAACCGGGTAGCAAAAACGTAGCGGGTGTTAGCGGGAGCGGCCTGCCTCGTGCCCACGAAGCGTCACTCTTAAGTTAAACATCGTTGTAGGTGGACGTTGCAGGTAATGTTCCGAGTATTCCCAGTATTTCTCCCTTATACGTCATCATAATTAGTTGTCGTTCTAACTGTATTTAAAGTAAGTGTCTGATAATATTGTCAATGCCTTATGACTCTCGAGTTAAACATCGTTGTGGGTGGACGTTGCAGATAAGTTGTGTCGTCAGCGACGCTGGGTCATGGAGTCTAGTACCAGGCTAGTGCGTCGAGAGTCACAGCATCCAGTGCCCGAAAGCCCTTACACTTTTTCCACTTAGTCCCTTTTCAATTCACAGTACCGTCAAAGTCGATTGGTCCACATTAGTAAGCTTCTACTGATAAAGCAGAACTCTTCGCTTAGACTTTCTCCTTCAATTCCACCTTGGACGATTCCGGTGCTGTTCCTCCATCACTTCCCCCCTCTGACTTCCTTATGACTGACATAAAAATGTCTTCAGTTGATGTATTTTCTGCCATCACTGGCCTCAGTACTAACAAGGCATATGGGCCAGATGGAATCCCTCCTGTTGTCCTCAAAAACTGTGCATCTGTGCTTACAAACTGCCTAGGTAAACTCTTACACCTTTGTCTCTCAACTTGTACCTTTCCTTCTTCCTGGAAGTTTGCTCTCATTCAGCCAGTCCCAAAGGAGGGTGGCCATTCCCAACCCTCTACTCTGTAACTATCGTCCAATTTCTTTAACATCCTGTGTCTCAAAAGTTTTCAAGTCAATTCTTAACAGAAAATTCTTAAAGTATCTTTCCTGTCACAACCTCCTTTCCGATCGTCAGTATGGGTTCCGTCAGGGACGCTTCACTGGCGACCTTCTCACCTACCTTTCAGACTGCTGGTCATCCTCCTTTCGGGACTTTGGCGAAAGCTTTGCCATTGCACTTGACATCTCAAAGGCTTTCGATCGAGTCTGGCATAAACCTTTAATTTCCAAACTGCCCTCTTACTGTTTCCATCCTTCTATCTGTGCCTTCATCTCTAGCTTCCTTTCTCGTCGTTCTATAGTCGTTGTTGTAGACGGCCATCGTTCTTCTCCTAGACCTATCAACAGTGGTGTTCCTCAGGGCTCTGTCCTATCACCAACTCTCTTCCTTTTATTCATCAATGACCTAAGATGTACATCTAACCCTATCCACTCATTTGCTGATGATTCCACCCTTCACCTTTCCATTCGGTTTCTGCAACCTCCATCTCAGCAGTTACTTCAACAAGCAAGGGATGAGGCTACGGCACACCTAATGTCTGACTTGGCTCGTATCTCTGATTGGGGTAACAAAAATCTTGTTATTTTTCATGCATCAATGACTCAGTTCTTACACTTATCAACCCGACAAAATCTTCCTCAGGATAATCCACTAATGTTAAATAATGTCCAGCTCAGTCCTGCATCATCCTTGAACATGCCTGGGGTTTCATTCTCTCGGGATTTATCTTGGGAAGAACATATTATATTTCTTGTGAAATCTGCTTCCAAGAAATTAGGTGTGCTAAGCCGATTCCGAACTTTCTTTACCCCTGCACAGTTGTTGACCTTGTACACGGGTTTTATTCGCCCCTGAATGGAGTACGACTCTTATGTGTGGGGAGGCTCCCCACATGCAGCTCTTCTCAATAGGGTGGAGTCAAAGACTTTTCGTCTCATTAACTCTCCTCCTCTTACTGATTCCCTTCGACCTTTGTCTCTTCGCCGCACTATTGCATCTTTATCGCTCTTCTATCGCTACTTCAACGGTCACTGTTTCTCTGAACTGTCTGCTTGCATCCCTTCACCTCTACGACGGGCACAAAGTACCCATCTAGAAACAAACTCTCATCCCTTTTCTGTCCAACTCTCTAATGCGAGAGTTAACCGTTACTCCCAGTCCTTCATTTATGGAACTGGTCAGCTCTGGAATTGTCTTCCTCTGTCTGTATTCTCTACTTCCTATTATCTCCAGTCTTTCAGATGCAATGTGTCCAGGAATCTCGAAATGAATGGATCTTGAATTTGGCTCTCTTTTGTATTGTTTTTGTTTTTTCTTGGAAGGAACAGTAATGCTGGCCCTTGGCCTTTGGTTCCTTCTTCCATGCATTAAAAACAAAAAAAAAGATCTTTGTACATGACTGCACATAGAAGATATCGTGATTCAGAAAATGGAAAAAAGGTTTTATGTACTCTCAGGGGGAAAATGATATATGTGTCTATGGACACTAGGAATAACTATCGAGTCGATTATCACGAGAGAATCGACTCGTGAAATCAAGTAGCGATTTCACTTTTATGCTGGCTTACTTCGCCAGTTCTCTAGAGTCGAGAATTTATAATCTTTCTCAACAGTACACAACAGAGACTAAACGCTCAAGAAGGCTGTATTACTGTACTGTTGGCCTCTTAGAAAGTTAGTTTCTCCCCTTAACATTCAAATAATAATAATAATAATAATAATAATAATAATAATAAACAGGATCTTGGCTGAGCCAAACTCCTAGCTGGCACAACGGATATAAGAATTAATACCAAGAGCTGGCCTAAGTACCAGTCGTGATTAATATAAGGAGTTGTGCTAACTTGGAGTAGCAAAAGTGTACTAAATATGTGGGGAAATCAAACACGACTGTTACATTTAACAAAGCTCAAGAAAACGAACTGTAAATTTATTAATTACAAGAAAATAAATTTACGTTACATGAATCAATTCCAAATCAAAGAAAGGGAAATGCACTCACTCAAGCACTCAGACAAATAGCAAAATAGCCTTAAGCCTAGGAAAAAAAAAATACTAATCAGTAAAGGTGAGACCGCCGCTGCTATAGTCGATCACCAAGATGGTGGAAGAGTCGGGAAAACGCCGATACTGCAGGATTTTGGAGATCACTAGAAGAAATCTATCCGCGTTGGGTATCGCAAACCCGCTCTTCGTGACTGCTAAAGGACGACTCACTCGATGCTTGATCTAAACAGAGGCATCGTGTGAAAAGGGCTTGGCCACCTAACGGCTAGGGAGGCAAAAACGACAATTCAGAAATGATCGCTCAGAGGAATGCACTGTCTGTACATAAAGACAATCACTCGCGAAAGAATGACGAAAGTTTTGAAAATTTGATGCAAACATAAGTTCACGAGTGGACGGTTAAGAGAATGGCGAATTCTCACGGGCTTCAGAAATATTCATCGTTCCTACAAATCACTTGATGTCACGATTTACGATACATAATTTCACGATGTAGAAAATTCGTGACATATACCTTGGCGTAGATCAAATGAATTTCTGTCTTTAGTTTTGATTTAAGATGAACTTGTTAAGCTAGAACTTGCTTGTAAATTTCATAAAGTAATTTATGGTATTTAAGTAACTGTATTTAAATGAAGTTTGGCATCTCTGAATCCTGTGAAAGAGGAGAAACACCATTTTCAGTTCAAGTCAGCTAGCTAACAGGATACCAATGTATATAAAGCACTTAAGGACACTTGGATTTGACAGATGCAAGCCCATCATTATCTATCAGTATGACTTATCTAGCAAAGTATTCTTTATGATTTGGCCAAATCTCGGAGAGCTAGCTAGGATAAAGGAGATGATAATGGGTGAGTAGGGATTCAGTTTTTTTTTTTTTTTTTTTTTACGCGAGGAAGAAGGAACCAAAGGCTAGCAGCCCGCAAAAACACTTCATTCCAAGAAAAAAACGAAAACAGTAGAAGAGAGCCAAATTCAAGATCCGTTCACTTTGAGATCCCTGGACACACTGCGTTTGAAAGACTGGAGATCATAGGAGTTACGAAATACAGACAGAGGGAGACATTTCCAGAGTTGACCTGTTGCATAAATGAAGGACTGGGAGTAACGGGTAACTCTTGCATTAGAGAGCTGGACAGAAAAGGGATGAGAGTGGAACTGAAGTGGAGAGAAAAATCGACATCATGGGAATATGTGAAACCAGATTAAGTGGAGAAGGTACTAAAAAGATACATAATGATTACCAGCTAATTTATAATGGAATGGAAAATTAAAGAAAATATGGAGTTGCATTTATTCTTGCACCAAGATTTGCAGGACGAGTAGAAAATATATATTATGTAAATGAGAATACTGTGCGTGATACTTAAATTAAGTACAGGTAAAGTTTCACTTATACAAGTATATGCACCGCACCAGGGAAGACCTCAAGAAGAAAATGAATCTTTTTATCTGGAACTGCAAGACATTTCGGATACAAAGGAGAATATAGACAAGATCGTTCTGGGAGACCTGAATGCTCATGTGGGAAGAAACCGAAACAACATAGAAAGTGTGATTGGTGCTTTCGGAATTGGAGACGTAAATAGTGATGGTGAAAATTTGATATGAGTTTTGCATGAGGAACAGCCTGGCCACTATGAACACATTCTTTAAACACAAAGATACCCACAAATGGAGCTGGTACAGGTGGAATTCTGATAGAGGAGATTATGTGGAAAAGTCAATGGTAGATCTGATTCTTACTAACAACAAAACGATTTTCAGAGATGTGAAGAGTATTCCTTTCGTATCACTAGACTCTGACAACCGCTTGGTACTAGCAAAAATGAGAATAAGAACATTTAAGCCGTTGAAAAAGCTCGTAAGAGAAAGAATAAAAGTAGAAAGGCTGAAAGAACACGAAGTCACACAACGATACAAAGAGATGGTTTCTGAAGCTAGACCAGCAGATCAACAAGAAACTGAAGATATCGAGCAAGAGTGGGAGAACATGAAAGTAAGAATTATCGAAATAGCAAAAGAGGTGCTTGAAACAAAGAAAGTCAGTGGAGGAAAAAAGAAGAAAACAGTTTGGTGGACAGAAGAAGTCAGAGAAGCTGTTAAGAAAAAGAGTGTTGCTTTTAGGAAGTGGATGAAGAGAAGAAATCCAGAAAACAGAATTGAATATGAAGCAGCAAGAAATGAAGCCGAGAGAGTAAAATCAAGAGCAAAGAGAGACACATGGGAGAGGTTAGGAAATGAACTGGAAGGGGACATGTCGGCCACAAAGAAACTCATATACAGTATAGCTAAGAGCTACAGAAGGAAAGATGGAAATGGAGTTTATTCAGTCAAAAATAGGGAAGGGGAGCTGCTGACAGATGAAGGGGAAGTGGATGAAAGATGGAAAGAATACCTCTCAGAGCTTCTTAATCCAGCAGAAGTGGCTAAACAAGAAGAAGAAATAGTTGCCCCCAAAATAGAACAAAATGATATTATTACAACAGGTGAAATTAAACTAGCTATCGAAAGTATGAAAAATGGAAAAAGCCCTGGAAGTGATGGCATACCAGTAGAACTGCTGAAAGGAAATGATGATTTTAATGTAGCTTGTTGTGATGGTAAAGTGCCAGCTGATTGGGGGAAGACAATTGTAAAATTTTCAAAAAGGGTGATCGAACAGAATGCAAGAACTATAGAGGAATCTCTCTGACATCTGGGGAAGATATATGAAAGAGTACTAGAGAAAAGATTAAGATTAACAGTGGAAGATAAGCTGGAGGAAGGACGGTACGGGTCTAGACCCCAAAGAGGAACAACAGATGCAATATTCACGCTGAAGATGGTAATGGAAAAGAACCGGGGAGTGGGGCCAGTATGTGTTTATTGCATTTTTTGATCTAGAAAAAGCAATCGACACATTACCAAGGGAAGAAAGAAGGGAACCCTTAGAAGATCCAACATATATGGTAGAGTCCTCCCTAGTTAGAGCTATAAAGAGTCTTTACAGAAATTGTGTTAGTGTGGTGAGGACCCAGGTAAGAGAGGACAACTGGTTCAACGTAACTAAAGGTGTTAGGCAGGGTGGCGTGATATCTCCACTTCTGTTTGTGATGTTCATGGACAGGTGTATGAAGAGATTAAGATTTGGAGATGAGGTGATGACACTGGTCTATGCCGACGATATTGCACTTGTTGCTAAATCCCCACTCGTTCTGCAGGATGCACTGAATGCTTGGAACGAAGACTCAAAGAGAAGAGGAATGAAAATAAATGCCAATAAGACCGAGGTGATGATGGTAGCAAGAGAGAGAGAGAGAGGAAGAATAGACGGAGTACAGTTGAAGCTGGTGGAAGATTTAAAGTACCTAGGAGTCAAAGTAAGTGAAAGATGTTTTATAGAAAAAGAAATAACAAAGAAAATTGAAAGTTACACTAACAATTTAAGATTAATGTAGCCACTACTAAAGGAAAGACTCATTCCATCAAGAGTTCAAGTTATCATATACAAAACACTTTTAAGACCAGTATTAACATATGGATCAGAAACTTGGACATTAACAACAAGGCTAAAGAGTAAAATTCAAGCTGCAGAAATGAGAGTGTTACATTTGATAAAGAGAATAACACGAGGAGATCGATTTAGCAGTGATAATATTAGGAACGAGTTGAACATTGAATCAATATTAGAATTTGTAGAAAGAAACCAACTGAGATGGTATGGCCATGTCATGAGGAAGGAAGAGGAAAGATAATCTGTCAAATATTATCAGTGGCAGCCGAGAGAGAAGAGGCCGGTGGGCAGACATAGAAAGAGGTAGAGAGATGGGGTGAGGGAAGCAGTTGAGGTGAGAGGATCAATAATGGTGGTGGTGGAGGAAGAAGAACATTATGTGGACCGTGCCAGATGGAGAAGTTTTGTGAGGCATCACAACTGACAGGGCACTAGCCCTACCTTGTGTATGGTGAGAAAGGTGAGAAAAGAAAGTCTGTTGCTAGGCGGGAGGAGCAGTGACCATGGAAGTAGTGACAGAAAAGAGATAAAGATGCAGCAGTGTGGTAAAGAGACAAAGGTTGAAGGGAGCCAGTAGGAGAAGGAGAGTTAACAAGACGAAAAGCCTATGATTCCACCTTATTGAGAATAGCTGTATGTGGGGAACCTCCCCATACATGAGAGTTGTACTCTACATAGGGGCGAATAAAACCCGTGTATAAAGTCAACAACTGGGCAGGGATAAAGAAGGTATGGAGTCAGCCTAGCACACCTAATCTTTTGGAAGCAGATTTTACAAGAGACGTAATATGATCTTTCCAAGATAAATTCCGAGTGAATGAAACCCCAAGCATGTTCAAGGATGATGCAGGACTGAGCTGGATATTATTAAACATTAGTGGGTATCCCTGTGGATGATTTTGCCGGGTTGATGGGTTTAAAAACTAAGTCTTCAATGCATTAAAAACAAAATTGTTTTTACCCCAGTCAGAAATGCGAGCCAAGTCAGACATTAGGTGTGCCACAGTCTCATCCCTTAATTGCTGAAGTAACTGCTGAGATGGACGTTGCAGGAACCGAATGGAAAGGGGAAGGGTGAAGTCTTCAGTGTACGAGTGGATAGGGTTAGATGTACAGCATAGAAGATCACTGATGAATAGAAGGAAGAGAGTTGGTGATAGGCTAGAGCCCTGAGGAACACCACTGTTGATGATCTAGGAGAAGAACGATGGCTGTTTACAACAGCGGCTATAGGATGGCCAGAGAGGAAGCTGTAGATGAAGGCACAGACAGAAGCATAGAAACCGTAAGAGGGCAGTTTGGAAATTAAAGGCTTATGCCAGAGTCGATGGAAAAAGCCTTTGAGATGTCAAGTGCAATGGCAAAGCTTTCTCCAAAGTCCCGAAAGGAGGATGACATGGAGTCTGAGAGGTAGGTGAGAAGATCGCCAGTGAAGCTTCCCTGACAGAGTCCATACTGACGATCAGAAAGAAGGTTGTGATAGGAAAGATGCTTTAAAAAATTTTCTGTTAAGAATAGACTCGAAAACTATTGAGAGACAGGATGTTTAACCCCTTAACTGCGGGTCGTCACGTTCGTGACGCTTGGGTGCAATGGATCATACCGCGGGGCATCACTTGAGTGACTCTGTGTTTGTTGTAATTCGCCCGGGCTTTCATGTGGTGACTTGTATCATCTATCAGCACTGCCAATGTCCAACAATAGTCAGAGCTGCTAATGTCATCAGTACTCCCATCCACTGTTGACAATTTAGCCATTTTCCCCCATTCTAGACTCCCCTTCCTACCACCCTTCCATTACCCTCTCGTGTCGTCTGCTCAGCCGCTCTGTGCTAAGTAAATCTTCCCCGGATTTTTCCACTGTTTTCGTCCATTGAAACGAACCCTATGCCTTATTCTTATGCAAAATAATATATATAAAAAAATAAGGTAATTGATAGTGCCATACACCTGGAATTGGCTAATTATCACTTGGCAACATCCAATCTGCACTCGTTCGCTAATTTCCCCTGCTTTTTTCCCCCGTGAATTATACCGTATGAGCTACTCTCGTAATATAAATGTATGTAAGAAAGGAAGGGAGAAGCCTGAGTGATATTTATATTCACCTGGAACTACCTAAATTATGATGTATTGTCTAGATTTCCTACGACTTATTTCTTAGCATATACATTAGCAGCTGACATTTTCAACTTTTGGCTACCGAGATACGTACAGTCAGTTCGCTCTCGTCCTTCACGGTTAAATCACGCCCCTCCATTTCTGCCGCTTTTGCGCCCATTATAAAAGGCCCTGTGACATCTACCCCTACTAAACATCGTGTGGGAAGCGGTAAAGGACTGTAGATATATATAAGTGTAATAAAGTACTAGAAATAATAAAGTGTGAGTGTGTATATGAGTAAGAAATGACTGAATACCAGTGGCGGGTTAGTGAGTTAGCGCGAGTAGGAGGCTCGTACGCGCTCGTATTATACATTGCTTTCACAGTGTTTTTTTTGTTTTTAGTATGGATTCCAGACTACTTGGAAATCACTGAATAGTGTTTCTAGTATTAATATCTCGCAGTGGTATTCATATTACGGGAAATCGGGAAGTGTAAAGTGGAGACTTAGTTACCCAACTTCAGAAGTCTTCACAAGTCCTACAGTAGTCGACGAGTGCTAAAAAAAACATCCCAGGAGAAAGCTGAAGATATGTGCCATCCGCATATTTAATTATTATATTCTAGGACTAATAACTGATTTTTGGCAAATATTTTTAAAAAGTCAGTCGGAGCGCGATTATCCCCGCGGGAAGGGCCCGGCGTGCCTCCGACAACCCTGCGGTTTAAGGGTTAAGCAATTGAATGATAAAGGAATAGGAATGGCCACCATTTTTTGGGACTGGCTGAATAAGAGCAAACTTCCAGCAAGAAGGAAAGGTACAAGTTGAAAGACAAATGTGAATGTGTTTACCTAGGCAGGGTGTAAGCACAGAGGCACAGTTCTTGAGGACAACAGGAGGGACTCCATCATGCCCATATACCTTTTTAGTATTGAGGCCAGTGATGGCAGAGAATAAACAGCTGAAGAAATCTTAAAGTCAAGCATGAGGAAGTCAGAGGGGGGAAGTGATGGAGGAACACCACCAGAATCGTCTAAGGTGGAATTGGAGGAGAAAGTCTGAGTGAGGAGATCTGCTTTATCAGTAGAAGAAATAGCTACAGAGCCATCAGAGTAGAAAAAAGGAGGGAAGGATGACGAGGTAAAGTTGTTAGAAAGGTTTTTGGCAGAGTACCAGAAGCAGCGGGAAGAATTCGAGTTGGAGAGTTGAATGCATTTAGTACGGATGAAATTATTTTTATCAGAGCGAAGAACAGACTTAGCAAGAATCCGGGCAGAAATGTAAAAAAGATGTGATTCAGGGGTAGGTTGGCTCTAGTACCTTTTATAGGCCCTCTCCTTGTTGCAGACAGCATTAGAACAAGCGTGATTAAATCAAGGCTTTCTTGCATTTGACAAAGGATATGAAAAAAGAATGTACGCTTCCATGCCCGAGAGAATAACCTCCGTAATGCGCAAGGCACACGCAGATGGCTCCCGGCCGTGGAAGGAATAATCATTCCAGGGATAATCAAAGTAGTACTGCCTGAGGGCCTCCCAATCTGCAGCTCCAAAGTGCCACAGTCGACGTTTCTTTGGAGGGTCCACAGGCCATACCGGAGTGATAGGACAGGTTAAAGTAATAAGGCTGTGATCAGATGAGCCCAATGGAGAGAAAAGATTAATAGTGTTAGCAGAAGTTGTAAGGAAGAGGTCAAGTCTGTTGGACCTCTCTCCAAGGCGGTCAGGGATACAGATAGCGTGCTGTTCAAGCTGCTCTAGGTCTTTAAGGATAGAAAAGATGTAGGCTTGTTCACCAGGTGGATCAGTGAAAGGAAAGGAGAGCCAAAGGTGGTGGTGAATAATGAAATCTAGAATGGAGATTTCAAAGAATGGAGAAATGGATAGAACGTGTTCCATCGTAATAAGATGGTCGAAGAATTTTTGATAGCCAGTAGAATTAGGGGATAAGTAAACAGCACAGATATATTTAGTCAGAGAATGACAGGAGAGTCGAAACCATAGAGTAGAGAATTCAGAAGAATCAGTTTCTCGAGTGTGAGAGCAAGATAAGTCATTGCGTACCTATACATAAAACCACGTTTGGCTTTGAAATGAGTATAGAGAAAGTAGGAGGATACAGAAAATGGTTTGCTATCAGTTTCCTCAGACAGCTGAGTCTCAGTTAGGAAGAAAAAGTTAGGTTTAGAGGAGGACAGGTTGTGCTCAACAGAGCGAAAGTTAGAGGAGAGGCTGCAAATGCTGGAGAAATGAGGAAGTGAGTCAGACAGTGGTTCCAGGCAGCTCGTTGAGTCATCATCGGGAGCGGGGCGGATGGTGGAGGCATTTATGGTCCCCCCCTCTCCCTGGGGACTCCAGGGCTTTGTTAGTTGCCGCCATTTTTCTTTTCTAATTTTGAAAAGGAAGTGTAGTGTGTACTGTGCATGTAGTTTGGTGTTGACAGATAAAGAAACTTGTACTGGAGAGCATGTTGCCTAATCTGTGTTACTGAAACACTGAAAAATTTCAGCAAAGGGGGATGGTCAGGAACTAGTCCCGAAGGCTGATGAAACGGGAGCTCCAGCTCTCCCTGTCATCCGCTTTCCATCCACCTTAGGACTACTACCCTGCTCAACTGGTGCTACAGTCTACTCCTATCTGCTCATCCTTGATGCTCAATCCTGCATCATCCTTTAACATGCTTGGGGTTTCATTCACTTGGGACTTATCTTGAAAAGATCATATTACATATCTTGTAAAATCTGCTTCCAAGAGATTAATTGTGCTAAGCCAATTCTGTACCTTCTTTACCCCTGCTCAGTTGTTGACTTTATACACAGGTTTTATTTGCCCCTGTGTAGAGTATAACTCTCACGTGTGGGGAGGCTCCCCACACACAGCTCTTCTCAAAAGGATGGAGTCAAAGGCTTTTCATCTCCTTAACTCTCCTCCTTTTACTGGCTCCCTTCAACCTCTGTCTCTTCGGCACACTGTTTCATCTTTATCTCTTGTCTGTCGCTACTTCAGTGGTCATTGCTCCTCTGAACTTTCTGCTTGCATCCCTTCACCTGTATGACGGGCACGTAGAACCTGTCTAGCATCAAACTCTCATCCCTTTTCTGTCCAGCTTTCTAATGCAAGGGTTAACCATTACTCCCAGTAGCAACAGGTCAACTCTAGAACTGTCTCCCTTTGTCTGTATTTCCTACTTCCTATGATCTCCAGTCTTTCAAACGCAGTTTGTCCAGGCATCTCGAAATGAACAGATCTTGAATTTGGCTCTCTTCCGTATTGTTTTTTTTTTTTTCTTGGGGGAACAGTTTGCGGGCTCCTAGCCTTTGGTTTCTTCTTCCTTGCGTTAAAATACAAAACAAAACATATTATTTACAATTATTTACGTTTCACTTGCATCTTTTATCGCACACACCACGTGGTTTAGAAGCTGATTAGGGTGTTGTATTCTTTGAAGCAGGGTGTAAGGCACAGCCCAAAATCACACTCCACACACTGGCAGCATGTGTCCTTTTGTCGTTTTCTTGGCTGTGTTGTGCTGTGTTGGCACATGCGACACCTGAGTTGGGGATTCCTCTTCGCACTTGGCGCTGTCACCAACTCTGGGAAGTGACGTTCGATGAGGCGAAGGGAATTTTCCTCACTAACTGGATATTTTCTTGGGGCTCGATCACGGCCATGGGTGCCAATCAGCTCCCTGCACAGCTCCCTTATGAAGTCCTCGAAAGTGTCTCTGGATCCTGTGGTGTGGGTGTGGAGGTGAGCATTCAAAACTGTTACATCCATTAGGTGAAAGAACAGTTTCTTGTACCACTTAATCGTGGGCCTGGCACACTCGATGCTTGATAGCGTTGCATCTGACTGGTCTGCCTGACACAAATTGATATTGTAATCAGTCACAACCTCAGGGTCTAGATGTGCACACATCTTTCACTGCGATAATCGACGGTCTTTGTGATATGCATCAGGGAGCGATGAACCGTTGAAAGGAGGTTTACCTCGCGGTTGTGGTGCCAGGTAGTGGCGCCTGGTTTTCTTCACTGTACCTCAGATGTCAGTCTCTTGTTGCTGCAAATACCGAGTGAGAAGTGGGTTAGTGTACCAGTTGTCCAGGTACAGGACATGCCCAGAATGAAGGTACGGCTGTATCATTATTTTTACAACTGCACCAGACAAACCGACAGTCCTATCCTCTGTAATTTGCGTCTGTGACTGGTGTACAGGACTATGTCCTATACATACCCGGTCCTGCAGTCACACATGACGAAAATTTTGAACCCAAAGTGGTGTTTTGCTAGGGATATATTGCCTGAAGGCAATGTTCCCCCTTCATAACACGAGACTTGTCCATGACCAAGTCTCTGTAGGGAGAGAAAGAGGATGAGAATCGAACCCTCAGGTGATCACACACTAGGCGAAATTTGGTGCATCCTGTGTGGGTTGCCTACATTGCTGTAGCCCTCAGTATCGTAAAAATGGAGCCGGCTGAGAATGTACTGGAATCTGTTTCTCCCCATAACTCATTCAAAGGAGGGTGTTGACAAGGGGGTACACAGTCCAGTATGAAGGTAACTTATTCTTTTTTTATCAGTCCCATCAATAGAACTAATGCCAGGAACAGGTACATCTCGTCGACAGATATGTCGACATCAAACAACCGGCTATGGGGTGTTTGTGGGGCTATGCCACGGCAGAATGCTGCATACATGTTCGAAAGTACTGGTATTCAGATTCTGAGAATCAACTCATTTGTAAAGAAGTTTTTGAAGAAATCAATCTTCCTAGAGGACTGATTCAACTCGGGGACAGTACAGCCTGTGGTGTCCCCAAGAGTAAATGGTTGGGAAATTGGAACAAAATTGCTCCCATCCTTCCACTCCCATGACACTTCATCCTCTGCTTCACCATCTCCACCATCACCACTGTCACCACCACCGTCCCAGTCACCAGGATGGTGAGTAAAACCGGTGGTCACCCTGGGGAATATTTCCCTCCTCCTCACCTTCCTCCCAACTATCACCTTTTTTCCCCCTACCTTTCCCTTTTCCTTTCTCCTTCCCCTTCCTTTCTCCTTTCCCTTCCTTTCTCCTTTCATCCCCACACTAACAATAAGGGAGGAGGAAGCACTGAAATGAGATGGGGAATTTCCATGCGGAATGTCACATTTGGCTGAGGTGAGTCAGGCCTTTGTGGGGTCAGGTGCAGTGCTCTCCTCCGCACCCCACATGAGTAAATCAATGCACTACTCACCTTATATTTTTTAGTTTGTATATCCTCCCTGGCCTTCAGCCCTTTATGGGGGGATCCTACCCACTTTGGCAGTTTATACTGAGCACCAGGATCCTCCTGATATTCATCCTCACTAGAGGAATCGTCACACGATTGAGGGCGGCAGGGGGTGGTGGGAAGGGGTGGCGGTAGTGGGGCTGCCTGGGAGGAAAACGATGTAACATTCATATATTTCGCCTTCCTGGGGGATGGAACTTCTTCATCACTGCTTGATTCAGAGTCTGGTTAATCGTAATCCCTGTTAACCACATCAACATATGGGTAATCACTTTCCCCATCATAGGGCACCTCAAGGAGAGAGTCAATCTCATATTGGGCTAGGCTGTGACTTGCCATGATCCTCACTCACTCACTGTCAAAATCAGAATGACATGGCTCGCTCCCGTGTGGGAGCAAGCCATGTGTAGTGATGACTCATACCTGGCGGGTGAGGCCTAGAGAGGCACGGGAATATCCCCGCCGATTTTTTGGTATGTACGGTATGTAGGAGGACTACTGGGCCTTGATAGCAGGCTCTGAAGCCTATGCCCAGAGTCAGACACACACAAAAAAAATGAATTTTTGAATTTTGCCAAATATTTCAAATTGCACACATACCTGTATATCAATGGCACTGTCCAGGCATATAGGGGCCAACGTACATGTACGTCAGTGGCACGGGGTGCGTTAAAACCAGTTAAGTTCTCTGACGTAACACTCACAGGGGTCCTTGTTAACTCAGGTCTCCATATTACTTGACCCATTAAGATTGGTCAGCCCCATAGTTACTAGGGGAAAATGTTTAGTACATATGGCTTGGTGAGAAAAGTTGGACTGGGACACTAAATTAGGTGAGACATATGTTGAACAATGGTAACAAATTAGAATGAAATTTGAAAGATTTTGAAGCATATGTGTTCCGGGCAGATAAACAGTAACGAGTAGTCACATTTTGCGGATGTTTTGTGATGCTTCTCAAAAGACATAATGGGGCAGTAGCTTATTGTGCAACAGGAGATTCTATTTTTTTTTTTTTCAAAGCCAGAGTTGCACCAATTAAAGGAAGAACCCTACTTCGAATGGAATTGGCTTCCACAGAAGTGGAAACTAAACTGACCAAATATTAAACAACTACCCTTGACACACAGTTTGAAGATATTTGTATATGGACTGAGAGTGAGATTTGTCTTTACTGGATAGGAAAGGAAGAAAGTAAAATTCGTTTTGTCTGCAATAGAGTGAAGACAATAAAAGAAATGTCTTCCAATTTTAAATTTATTTTTGTATCCTCCAGTCAAAACCCAGCTGATCTCTCGGGAGGCTCGACAGTAAAGAGGTTGATCCGAGATGACTTGTGGCTTAAAGGTCCTAAATTGTTCCTTACTAAAGAATGACCTGAGCAGAAACAGCATAATATTACTGAGGTTTGTGTTGTAAACCTGGATCCTGTAGTACCTGAGCCAGATGTGATAGACATCAGTAGATTTTCATCAATAAGAGAGCTCTTTAACACTACTAAATTAGCTGTATGATTCTTATATAAGAAAGTGAGGTTTGGGAAGTTTGAACTCATGGAATACTGGGTGAAGAAGTTGCAAAGGAACTATTATAGAGATTTTTACCTTTTCTGCCATGGCACTAGCAGCAACAATAAGCTGATAAGAGATTTAGGATTATTCTTAGATGGACAGGGTGTAATTAGAATAGTAAAGGCTGATTTGCTTCTCCAACCTAGATATCCTATATTGTTACCAGATATTGAGTATTTTGTACAATTAATTGCTAACGAAGCGCATGAATTAATTCTTTGTAGAGGTGTGCTGCAGACATCGGCCCAATTCTGACAAAGGCATTTGATTCCTAGAGGTAGACAGGTTGTGAAGAAGTATCTCAAAAATTGCATTATATGTAGGAGGTATTGACAACGACCATAATTATGACTATCTAGGACTCCCTTTTTTTACAAAAGGATAGGGTAAATGTAAGTAGGCCATTCAAAGTAACTGGAGTATATTATACAGGGGCTATAACTGTTACAGTGAAGGAACTCTCCATAAGGTGTATATATGTTTGTTTACTTGCACTTGAAAAGGGCAGTCCATGTACTGTACAAATGGCAAAAGATTTAAAATCAGTGGTTCCTGGATGTATTCAGAAGACTTGCTGTTAGACGGTCTTGTCCTAGTAAATTAATAAGCAACAACGGAACTAATTTCGTTGGTGCATCACCTTTAATTTTAAGAATAATGAATTACCCAAAGGTTAAGCCTACCCTGGGCATCTGGAGCTGTACATGGCAGTTCATAGCTCCTAGCCCCATGGCAAAATGGGTTCATGGAACGAATGATTGATATTTTGAAGAACTGCTTAAAGAAGACTTTACACAGAATGAGATCACCAGAGAAGAGTTAATGAGTGTAATAACTGAAACTGAGCCTTGAATTAATGATGGACTTTTAACCTACCAGTATGATACTAGTGCCTCAACTGAACTTTGACACCAGCTCATATGTTGTATGGCAGAAGGCTCTATCCAGTGCCTTGTGTTGATATCCAGGAGGAAGTAGATGATCTCACCATAGAGAACAATGAATTAGGGCAACATCTACACAAAGGATATTAACATTTGAAAAAAAGTGTTAGATAGCTGGAGTAGCACTGGGACGAGGATTATTTATTGAACCAAAGAGAAAGATATTAGGGGGCTCAAGCTGCCAGTAACAAGTCCTAAAAAAATATAGATGTGGTCTAAGTGAAAACTGTCCAACCTTGATCCCAGCCGCCACTAACTGATGTTGTTTCCACACATCCAGATTTGGAAGGGGTGCTGAGACTTGTCAAGTTTAAATGCAGAGGACATGTCAACATAAAAAAAAAAAACATTGGTAGTGAATGGTGGCGAACAATTCGGTCAAGATGCCCGACTTAGATGGGCCACAACACAAGGTTCTCGAGACTTGTGGAGAGATCCTCTTCCTAGGGATCATATTTCATGATGCAGTGTATCATTTTTTGCCTGGCCCCAGGTGTGGAAACTATTTCCTCTAGAAGGAGATACTGTATTCTGCGTGTAGCAGTATATGCACAATTTTTAATATAGCTGTCCATGTTAAAAAGCAGAGAAATTTATAAGAATATATAGTGCTGGTTCAAAGTGGTTTCATAGCCCAGGGATCTGCTGAAGTTTTCTTGTTAATAGTCTTTTTTATGAATGAATTCAATGCTATTGCATTTAACCATTTATGGATAATTATAATGTAAATGTGTGTATAGATTTCCTACAATAATAGGAATAGTCTATGTCCATGGTTGTGCACACATGGTATGGTGACATGGAACATGGAAGAAGGTCTTATATATCTTAACATAGATAAAATAAATTGTTGGATTTAGTTTTTATTTAAAACTAAGGTTAACCTGTTAAGTTACACCTTCCTTGCAAATTTCACGACATAATTCATTGTACTTAAGTAACTGTTATTAACCCAAGGCGTCCCGATGACATATGGGTATGTCACCACGTTTTGTCAAGGTGACACCCGATGACGTATCCACACATTTTGCAATTGCGAGGTCCGTCATTTGCACATTTTCCAAGTTTCGCGGGTGATTTTTGGTAGGCATATGTGGGAGAACTTCAAGGCGGGGATACTGCCTGGCCCCACCTGACCCCCCCTCCCCCCCTCACGCCATTTTCTCAGCAACTAACCTGCTAGCAGTGACGTGGCCAGTAAAGAGATGTCGCGTCACGGTCTCCCCAATGATGAAATTCAAGGCGAAAGTGATTCCTGAGGTGGAGAACAAAGGAAGAAAGAAGCCAGAGGAAGAATGAAGCTGAAGTGATGAGGCAGTAACGTCGTAAAGGAAGGTGCCATATGTTGATGTTTTTGGTGAGTGTGCAACGCTTATATCACCTATATTATTGTATGAAAACCAATATACTCTTGTACTACATATAAATTCGTACCAAATAAATAAAAAAAAATACCTAAATCGAGTGGTTTCAGATACCCCTCCCATACTACCATTTTCTCTGGAGCCAAGCTAGGTGAGGGTACTGTTACCTGAATCGGGCATTTTTAAGCTCAGGTGGGCGATTTCTCTATGAATTTTCGATGTTCTTACGAAAAGCGGAGGTTTGAGCCACAAAAAAAAAAAAAAAAATCCAAAAACTGCCGGAATGGGGGAGAGGTCAGTTGTGGAAAATCTGCTGGGATGGGGCAGGTTAAATAATATTTGTCATCTCTGAATCCAATCAAGGAGAAGATATGCCATTTTTAGTTCGGTTCAAGTCAGCTAGCTAACAGGAGAGCAGTGTATATACTGCACTTAAGGAAGTTTGGATTTGACCAATGCAACCCAACCAAGACCGAAATCCGTTCCTTATCTGTCAGTCGACTTATCTAGCTAAGTATCCTTTTAGACTTGGCTAAATCAAGGGGAGCTAGCTAGGATAAAGGAGATAAAAATAGGTGAGTTAGGATGTCATTATATATTCCGGTCATTCAAGGAGACTACAATCTGTCTATTGTCTATTGCCAGACGCCTCAGTCCCGTAAGGGATGGTTGACATTTAATGTCGTGATAGAATACTCTCAGAATTTCTGACAATCGTACTAACTTCGATGAACTGTCACAATTAAAGTAAAATTTTACAAATTATATAAAGTACAAAGAGAGAGAGAGAGGAGGGGGAGGAGACTAGTAGAGCAATCATGACTCCATCTCCCATAAAATACAGTAAGTAATTTTTTACACTCGCTAAAAAATAAAGGATGCAGAGATGAAGAGCAGGAAAACAGTATGGTGGGATGGGTGAAAATAGTGGAGATAGGAGAAAAACTGAACACAAAAGAGAACAAATACAAACAGATCTACCTACCCTTTCAAGATCGTTTGTTATAAGGTAGGTAGAGCTAATGAGGAAAAACAAATGGGAAAGGCAAGACCCAGGCACAGGAAAGAACATAAAACCACAAAAGGAAGAGGCTGTTGATATTTGTTGGCAGGAGGGAAAAGGTGAAATATGGGAGTTGAGATAGGGGACATGGGTTTGGGGCAAAGTGATTTACAGGGGGATGAGGAAGGAAGGAAGGAGAATGAAGGAGAGGAAAAAGGCGTGAAGGGAGGAGTAAGCTGGATAGGAAGGATGAGGAAACACAGGCGAAAGGAGGGAAGGAAGGAATGAAGAAGAAAGTGAGAAAGAAGAAGAAAGAGGGAAATAGGAGTGTAGAAAATAGGCTTAAAGGAAGGAGGAATTCTGGTAAGGGAGGGAAGAAATGGGAAATAGAGGAATAATTAGAGATGAGACTGGACAGAGAGGGAAGCAGGAAAAGTACAGAACGGAACAACGGATAGGAAAGTTAAAAGAAGAAGGAAGGAAGAGAAGACTGGGAAAGGAGGCGTGAAGGAAGAAGTTTTTTTTTGGGGGGGAGGGGGTGAAGGGAGAATAGGAAACGAAGGCAAGCAAGTCAAGGAAAGAAGGGGAAGGAGGGATGAAGGAAAAGAGAGATGTGTTGGAGATATGTGTGAAGGAAAGACATATTCAGAGAAGGCAGGGTGGAGGAAAGGAATTTATGAGAGAGAGAGAGGGGGGGGGGAGAAGAAAAAAATGATAAACGATGTGGACGGAATGGGAGAGAAGCCTCAAAAACAGGGGGGAGGGGGCTGAGGAATAGGGATTCAATAAAGAAGCTAGAGGAGCAAGAGAGAGGGATGAGAACGGAAGAAAAGGGAAGAAGGGAAGAGGAGGAATAAGGACCAGAGAGAGGTGCTTTACAGAGGCTGTGAAAGAAGAAAGGAAAAAATAGCTAAGAAAGAAAGATGAAATACAAAGAGAAAGAAGAAAGCTAAATTTAAGAAAATAGAATAAAAGAGTAGGAGGAGAGACGAGGGAAACTTTGAAGATGTGGTATTACCGGAAAGAGAAATCTGCTGGAGAGGAAAGAGGGAAGAATGATAACACTTGAGAGGGAATGGAAGAGAGAGCAAGGAAGAGAAGAAGGAGGAAGAGGGGAGAAAGAAGGAGGAAGAGATAGGGAAGGAAGGAGAAATTGTGAAGGAAGGGAGGAGGAAGAGGGAAGAAAAGTAAGGGAGGCAGTCAGGAGGGTGGAAGGAAGGAAAGGAACAGGAGGAAGGAATAAAAAGAAAGGAAAGATGGACATGCGACAGGAAGGAGTGAAAAAAAAAAAGTCTCCTACGTCTGTCTCTTGGCTGAATATAATCGTCTGGCGTTAATTACAATAAAACACCTGAGTTTTCTCGACCATGAAAGAGTTATATAACGTATATATGTACCAGCCATTTACAGAAAATAGTAAACTTGAAAAAATGGTAGTGAATTTGATTCCATGGTTCCTTGGTTGCCATAATGTCCCTCTTTCACTCACACTGACCCTGCCTTAACTGATCCTGCCTCAACCTCACCCTGCTTCATTCTCACCGTCCTTCACTTTCACCCTGCTTTTCTTTCTCTCTGTTTTGCTCTCATCCAGTTTCACTTTCACTCTTTCTCACTCTCACTCTGCTTCACTTTCACCTTGACTCATTCTCACCCTGCTTCAATTTTGCCCTGTTTCACTCTCACTGTGTCACTTTCACCCTAGTTCATTTTCACCGTTTCACTCACCCTACTTCACTTTCACGCTGCCTCACATTCACTCCTTTTCACTTTCACCCTGCGTCACTGTCACCCTGCCTCTCCTTGATTCTTTGCTTGTCAGAAATTCAAAAATCCCTCCAGTTAATTACTTGGTTACTCACCTATCTTCCCCCTATCGACCGACTGCTGCTTGCTTCCCTGTCTGTCTGTCGTTCAGTCAACTTGCCTGCCTCTGTGTTACGAGTAGTCTTTCAGTCGGTTTCCTGTCTTTTGCCTTCTCTAGCCACCCTTGCCTAAGCAGAAACTATCACTCACATTGCACAAAGTTTCCTGTTCCAACGACAGTGTGCATTATTTCCTACACACACACACACACACACACACACACACACACACACACACA